>JAQQSU010004953.1:0-13938 GCA_028627135.1 Pseudochirops cupreus | reverse complement strand
TTTATACTATAGTTTGAGATCTGGTATTGCTAGGCTATCTTTCTTTGTATTATTTTCCATGAATTCCCTTGACATTCTTGACCTTCTGCTCTTCCAGATGAATTTTGTTATTATTTTTTCTAGCTTTATCTAATAAGTTTTTGGTAGTTTGATTGCTATGTCATTGAATAAGTAAATTAGTTTAAGCAGAATTGTAATTTTTATTATATTGGCTTGGTTTTTCCAATTGTTTAGATCTGACTTTATTTGTGTGAAAAGTGTTTTGTAATTGTGTTCATATAGTTTCTGGGTTTGTCTTGGCAAGTAGAATCCCAAGTATTTTATATTGCTTACAGTTATTTTGAATGGAATTCATCTTTATATATCTTCCTTCTGGGTTTGGTTGGGCCTATAAAGAAATGCCAATGTGGGTTTGTCTTATATCCTGCAACTTTGCTGAAGTTGTTAATTATTTCAGGTAGCTTTTTAGTCGATTCTCTAGGGTTTTCTAAGTATACCATCATATCACCTGCAAAGAGCAATAGTTTTCTTTCCTCATTACCTATTCTAATTCCTTCAATTTCTTTTTCTTCTCATTGCCATAGCTCACATTTCAAATACTATATTGCATAATAGTGGTGATAATGGACACTCTTGCTTCACCCCAGATTTTACTGGGAAAATTCCTAGCTTATCCCCATTATAGATGATGCTTGATGGTGGTTTTAGATAGATGCTACTTATCATTTTAAGGAAAACTCCATTTGTTACTATGTTCTGTGTTTTTAGTAGGAATAGGAGATGTATTTTGTCAAAAGCTTTTTTTTTGCACCTGTTGAGATAATCATATGATTTCTGTTTTTTTGTTATTGATACAGTCAATTCTGCTGATAATTTTCCTAAAACTGAACCAATCCTGTATTCTTGGTATAGATCCCATGTGATCATAGCATATTATGATCGTGATAAATTGCTTTAATCTGTTTACTAACATTTTACTTAAAATTTTTGTGTCAATATTTACTGGGTTAATTGGTCTATATTTTTTTTCTCTATTTTAACTCTTCCTGGTTTATGTTATCAGCACCATATCTGTGTAATAAAAATAGTTTGGTAGGACTCCTTCTTTGCCGATTTCTCCAAATAATTTATATAGTGTTGGAATTAATTATCCCTTAAATGTTTGGTATAATTTGCTTGTGAACTCATCTGTTCCTGGGATTTTTCCTTAGAGAGTTAATTAATGGTTTGTTCAGTTTCTTTTTCTATGATGGGGTAATTTAGGCATTCTATTTAGTGATCTGTTAATCTAAGTAATTTATATTTTTGCAAATATTTGATTTCACTCACATTGTCAGATTTATTTGCATATAATTGGTCATAAATATTTCCTCTTGATTGCTTTTATTTCTTCTTCATTGGTTGTGATTTCATCCTTTTCATTTTTGACACTAGATATTTGGTTTTCTTCTTTCTTTTTTTGTTTAAATTATATTAACCAATGACTTATCTTCTCCTCCCCACATAAAGTAGCTCCTAGTTTTATTTATTATCTTAATAGATTGTTTTTTTACTTTCAATTTTATTAATCTCATGTTTCATTTTTAGAATTTCCATTTGGTATTCAATTGGGCTTTTAAAATTTGTCCTTTTTCTAGTTTTTTTTTTTTAATTATATGTCCCATTCACTGCTCTGCTTTTTCTCTGTTTTATTGATGTAAGAATTTAGAGAAATAAATTTTCCCCTAAGTACTGCTTTGACTGTGTCCCATAAATTTTGGGATGTTGTCTTATTGTTGTCATTGTTTTTAATGACATTATTGATTATTTCTATATTGGCTCTTTGACCCACTTATTCTTTAGGATTAGATTATTTAGTTTCCAATTAATTTTTATTCTCTTTCTATTACCTTTTGTTTAATGCAATTTTTATTGCATTATGGCCTGAAAAGAATACATGTAATATTTCTGCCTTTCTACATTTGAAATTGAGGTTTTTATGTGCTATGGTCAATTTTTGCATAAGTGCCATGTGCTGTCACAAAAAAGGTATATTCCTTTCTGTTCTCATTCAGTTTTTTCCAAAGATCTATCATATCTAACTTTCACCTTCATTGTTTCTTTCTTGTTTATTTTTTGGTTATATTTATCAAGTTCTGAGTGGGTACAGTTAAGGTACCACACTAGTATAGTTTTGCTGTCTATTTCTTTCTGTACCTCACTTAACTTTTCCTTTAAGAATTTAGATGCTATACTACTTGGGGCATATATTTTTAGTATTGACATTGCTTCATTGTCTATGGTACATTTTTAGCAGGAGGTAATTTCCTTCTGTATCTCTTTTAATTAATCTATTTTTGCTTTAGCTTTATCTGAGATCAAGATTTCTACTCCTGTTTTTTTTTTTAACTTTAGCTGAAGTATAATAGGATACTATCATTTTTGCTATCATTTAGAGCAAGCCTGCACAACCTGTGACCTGCCACAGGATTTTGGGCAGCTGACAAAAAAATGCAGAGAAAAACATTGTCTACATTTTTCATGGGCTGCCCAAAATCTTTTGCCAGGCTTCAGGTTGTTCAGATTTGATTTACAGTGTACCTATAAGCCAATGACTTCTTCTCCTGCTCAAACTCATCTTGCAGAGGCAAAGGAATTTCAGTTACACTCATTCTGAGTTATTTTAGACATAGGAATTTCAAGTTAGTATATGATAGTCCACTTGGGTAGCCCTAGGGACATAGTAGCATAAAAGTTCTGAGCTCTTGACTTAGGGTTCAAAGAACTATGGCTCTCTCACTGACTAATTAGGTGGTCTTAAGGAAGTCACTGGGTCTCAGTTGCACACAAGTATTAAAATGTCTTGAGTAAGCCATGGAAATTTAAAGTATTAAGTTAATTATTTGATTGTGTTGATGAGCAGGAACCAGAATTTGAAATCTGTGTCATTTACTGCTCTGGGACTCAGTTTTCTCATCTGAAAAGCAAGTAAATTGGATCAATTGCCTTTTAAGACCTCTTCTAGCTCAAAGTCTTTCATCTTAGAAAGTGATAAAAGTTTTTGAGAATATGTTAGAATTGATGGGATAATACATCTGCCTTTCCTTCCAACCTCATCTTTGACTCATTAATTGATTATACAAGTATTTGTTAAGCACCCAATATGTACTGAACATAGGGTTAGGTGATGGGAATGCAAAGACAAAAATTAAGACATCTTGCCTTCAAAGAATGATCTTTTGAGCTTCTTTGCTTTTAATGGAGGTGATATTCAAAGAGAAAGGAAGAATGTATATAGGGAGTCAAGTGTGGGCTACATATGGAAGCACTGAAGAATGTAGTTTGAGGAAATGTCTCCATCATTTCAGACTTTATTTTTCTGAAACTCTGTTAAAAACTGAAACCTTTTTGAACAATAGCATATACATTAAACTTCTTCCCTTCCTTCTTTCCTCCCTCCTTTTCTTCCTTCCACTCATCCATCTACCCATTGATCCATCATTCCTCCTTCTCTCTATCCTGTCTTTTCTCCCTCCCTCCCTCCCTTCTTTCTTTCTTTCCTTCATTCCTTCTATTCTTTTATTCTTCCTTCCATCCCTTTCTTCCTTCTATCCTTCCATTCTTCCTTCCATCCTTCCTTCTTCCCTGCTAACATGTCTGACCATACTATTCTCCTTTCAAAAATCTGTCATGGTTTTCTATTGTAAATAGGTTTAAGTCCATATTTTGCGGCTGGCATTTAATGCCCTTCACAACATAGTTTCAACCTCCTTATATAGAGCTACTTCACTCTACCCTTCTTCATGTAGTCTTCATTTCAGCCAGACTAGACTACTCCCCCTCCATGAAAGATGAACTCTATCCCCTAAGCCTGAAATTTCCTCTCTCCTCAATTCTGTTTAGACTAGAATTTCCACTCAAGGCCTACTGAGGTCTTTTCCAAAATGGAGCCTATCCTTTAATGATTGCTTCTTCTTCCTCCCTTTGATCTCCTCAACAGAGTGGTATTTACTCATCCTATTACGTGTAACAAACAATTGCACTTTTTATCTAATGAAGAAATACAAATGGGAGTAGTTTTGTAAAGTAGAAAGCACTCTAGAAGCATGAGTTATTTTTGATATGAGCTATAAATGTCATGTTTATAATGATAACATATTAACACTGTACCGTCTTCTTTCATTTGCTCTGCATCTGCCTCTCCATTTCACTCATAAGTTCTCTGGGTCAAGACCACACATTGTGTATAGAATTTTTTTCACAGGTGATATTCAATTACAAAGAAGATAAATGATTATGACAGCTTAACAAGACAATAGAAAATGCTGTTAAAGTGTACAGTGTGCTCCACAAATCCCCAAATTTATAATATTAGGATTAATCTTTCCTTGTAAGACTGGTTCAGCCTAGAGACAAGAGGCTCAATGACCTCCCAAAGTCATTTCCAATCCTATAAAGTGTTACCACAAAATACTAGTCTCGTTATTTTTCTTGTTCTCTGCTGTGTCTGCGAATTGATTACTATATTGCTCTAATATTCCCCAAGCACTATATTGCAGGGTAATTTATAATGAGCTAGGCCTTGATGCATGGTGCAGCCACTTCATTAGGATGATCACAGGGACGTAGTCAATGTCTCTGTGCCCTGAGGCAGGCTTGCTGTACCATCTAATTAGTGGTGGAAGAACCAAAGCTAATTCAATCGAGTCTGTCAGCCTTGAAACTGAAAAATTATTCTGGACAGGCTAGGAGGGAAGCTTTCTCATGGCAGTAGAGCATTTGTACAGCTAACAGTAGCAGAACTTAAAAGCTGTTTCAGCTTCTTCTGAGTGGCAGCCAAATGTCTTGTTAACCCATCTCAAATGAGACAATGTTTCTAAAGTATTTGCATAATGTCTGACATGTAGTAGATGCTATAGAAATGTTATCTATTATTATTGTTACCATCATCTTCCTTAATCTCTTAATCCTTCATATCTTAATGAACTGTGTGACCCTAGGCAAGTCACTTAACCCTGATTGCTTCACAAAAATCTTAATGTGATATTAATATCATGCTATTATAAATTTCATCCTTGTGAGACCTTGTAGTGGAGATTCCAATGGATCATCCATAAATTTTGGCTATTCTTCTTTGAATGTGGCAGAAAGTAAGCACTTAATAAATGCTTTGCTGAATTGACACATGGTACCAACCATTACCTATGTTATAACCTATTCAAATGTAGTGGGAAGTAAGAGGTTAATGTCCACTTAGTCTTGTCTTGAGGTCAAAATGGCAAAGTATCATTGCCTAACATACTGAGAGTCAGACAATTCAGAGATCTGAGAGCAATAGGGAATAGGGAATATGTATGTATGTGTGTGTGTATATATATATATATATATATATACATATATATACATACATATATACACATACATATATATATGTACATACATACATACATACATACAAGCCAAGTCAGAGTGTGATGTGGGAATAGACTTTGCATTTTGGATGACACAGAAAAAATAACCCAGAAGCCAATAGTAAGGAACCCTGGAGACCATCAGATATTCATAAAGCTCGGGAATGGAAACTCAAGAAGACAAGATGTCTTGCAGTTGTTGTTCAATCATTTCAGTCAAGTTTAACTCTTTGTGACCCCATTTGGGGTTTTTCTGGCAAAGATACTGGTGTGGTTTGCCATTTCCTTCTCCAGCTCATTTTCTAGGTGAGGAAACTGAGACAAACAGGGTTAAGTGACTTGCCCAGTGTCACATGACTAGGAAGTGTCTGAGGCCAAATTTGAACTTAGGTCTTCCTGATACTAGGCCCAGTGCTCTATTCACTGTACCACCTAATTTGTCCCACGTCTTTCAGTGGCACATCTTTTCCTTTGGATAAATAGGTAGATGTTCATGAGATGGTGTGGTACAGCATATGAGTTCAAAGCCTGACTCTCCTATTTTTTCACTTCTTTGACTTTGGGCAAGTCATTTAACCTCTCAAGGCTTCAATTTCTTTATCTGTAAAATGATATGCTTGGATTAGATTACTTCTGAGGTCTGTCCCAGCTCTCAATCCATGAACTCCTGATTTAGTTAGTCACTTTCTCTGTCCATTGCTTTTATCATTTAGACAATTAACTCTTTTTGGATACCATGTCTCATCTAAACTCTATATATCTTCCCAGTGCCTAGAACAGTATTTTACATACAATAGAAACTTAATGGAATCATGGTATCATAGAATTTTGAGATGGAGAAGACCTTGGCAAGGAGATCCTATGGAACCTAGTTGAACCACCTCATTTCACAGATGAAGAACTGAAGCCTAGAGGTAATGTACTTGATAGAATTACCAGAAGTAAAGTAGTATATACCTGAGATTCCCACATAAGTCCTTTGACCACCAAATACAATGTTTTCATTAGAATATTTAGTGAGAGGTAGAGCCAAGATGGCAGAGAAAAGACAGGGACTCTGCTGAGCTCTCTCCCAAATCCCTTCCAAATACTTTTAAATAATGCCTCAAAACAAATTCTAGAGCAGCGTAACCCACAAAAGGACAGACTGAAACAATTTTCCAGCCCAAGGCAACTTAGAAGGTTGACAGGAAAGGTCCATTGCACCAGGTTGAGAGTGGAATACAGTCTAGCACAGGCTTTGCCAAAAACAGACCTGGCCCCTGCAAATCAGGAACAGGTCTCAGGGGCAACCAAATCAGTGTTGGCAATGGCAGTTTCTGGACCTCTCAACTCACAGATGGTAAGGGGGTCAGGCAACTGGACAGATGGAGATTACAGAGATCTCTTTGCTGGCACTAGGGGCAAGAATCTGTTGCATTGCCCATAACTGGATTGTCTCAGTCCTGGGTCTCAATCCTATCACAAGGAGGAGACTAGCAAACCAGAGCTTGTGGCCACAGGGGAGTGGGGACTCTGGTCACAGTTCTAGGGTAGTGTTTGTGATATCTCACAAACTAGTGCACAGTACAGGAGAGCAGTAAACACACTTCCCCCTAGATCATACCACTTTGAAATAACAAAAAACCTTACAGATTCCCAGAATTAACTCAGAAAACAGTTACATTATAAACATGACACTTGGAATGATGATCCCTCCACCCCAGAACCAGAGCCCCATTTTAGCAGAAAGTTAAAAGTCAAGAAATAAGCTGGAAAATGAGCAAACAACAGAAGGAGATCCTGACTATAGAAAGTTACCATGGTGACAAGATTAAACACAAACGTGAAAGAAGACAACAAAGTCAAAACTCCTACATCCAAAGTCTCAAAGAAAAACATGAATTAGCCCTAGACCATGGAAGAGCCCAAAAAAGATTTTAAAAATAAAGTGAGAGAGTTAGAGGAAAAATTAGGAAGAAAAATGAGAGTGATGTAAGAAAATCTTCAAAAATGAGTTAATAGCCTGCTAAAGGAGGCACAAAAAAATACTGAAGAAAACATCATCTTAAAAACCAGAATAGGTCACATGGTAAAATCCACTGAAGAAAAGAACTCCTTGAAAATCAGACTGGCCAAATGGAAAAGGAAGCACAAAAGCTCATAGAGGAAAGAATTCCTTAAAAATTTGAATTGGATACATTGAAGCTAATGACTTTATGAGACATCAAGAACCAATAAAAATAAAATCAAAAGAATGAAAAAAATAGATGAAAATGTGAAATGCCTCATTGTAAAAACAACTGACCTGGAAAATAGATCTTGAAGAGATAATTTAGGAATTATTAGACTACCTGAAAGCAATGATAAAACAAAACAAAACAAAAGAAACTATGCAGCATCTTTCAAGAAATTATCAAGGAAAACTGCCTTGATATTCTAGAACCAGAGGGTAAAATTGAAAGGGAGAGAATCCACCAATCACCTCCTGAAGAGATCCCAAAATGAAAACTTCCAGAAATATTATGATCAAATTCCAGAGCTCCAGAACTCTAGGTCAAGGAGAAAATATTGCAAATAGCCAAAAAAAAAAATGATTCAAATATTGTGAAGCCAGAGTCAGGATAACATAAGATTTAGCAATTTTTACACGAAAGTATTGGAAGGCTTAAAATATGATATTCCAGAGGCAAAAAAAGTGAGGGTTACAACCAAGAATCACCTACCCAGCAAAACTGAGTGTAATCCTTCAGGGGGAAAATGGATATTTAATGAAATAGAGGACTTTCAAGCATTCGTTTTCAGGAATCCTCACCAGAGATGAATAGAAAATTTGATTTTGAAATACAACACTTAAAAGAAGCATAAAAAGTAAATAGCAAAGAGAAATCATTAGAGATTCAATAAGGTTAGACTGCTTACATCCCTGCATGGCAAAATGATACTTGTAACTCCTAAAAGTCTTTATTAGGACAGTTAGAAGAAGTATACCAAGAACAGAAAGCACAAGTGTGAATTGAATATGATAAGGACATTATCTAAAAAAAATAAAGTTAAAGGGTGAGAAAGAAGAATTCACTGGCAGGAAGGGAAAGGGGGCGGGAGAACAGGGTAAAAGAAATGACATAAAATGGGCTTGAAAGAGATTTTACACTGGAGGGCAAGATGGGGGAAGTTAGGGAGGGGCAGTGTGTGAACCATACTTTCATTGGAGTTGGCTCAAAGAGGGAATACCATACACACTCAGTTGAGTGTAGAAATCTATCTTACCATACAAGAAAGTAGTAAAGGAAGGGGATGAGAGAAGGGTGAGGCTGATAGAAAGGAAGACAGATTGGGAGAGGTAAAAGTCAGAAGCAAAACACTTTCAAGAATGGACAGACTGAAAGGAGAGAGAGTGGAATAAACAGGGAGACAACAGGATGGAGGGAAATACATCATTGATAATCATTACTGTGAAAAATATTTTTACAGTAAGTTTCTCTGATATAGGCCTCATTTCTCAAATATATGGAAAACTGAGTCAAATTAAAAAAAAATAAGAGCCATTTCTCAGTTGATAAATGGCCAAAGGATATGTACAGGCAGTTTTCAGACCAAGCAATCAAAGCTATTCATATTTCTATGAAAATGCTCTAAATCACCATTGATTAGAGAAATGCAAATTAAAACAACTCTGAGCTACCATCACACACCTATGAGATTGACCAAAATGACGAAAAAGGGAAATGACAAATATTGGAGGAGATATGAGAAAATTAAGACACTAATGCAATGTTCATGAGGTTGTATACTGATTCAATCATTCTGGGGATCAATTTGGAACTATGCCCAAAGGACTATAAAACCATGTATACCCTTTGACCAAGCAATATTACTACTAGGTGTATATCCCAAAGAAATAACAAACAAAAAGGAAAAGGACCTATGTGCAAAAAAAATATTTATAGCAACTCTTTTAGTGGTGGCAAATAATTGGAAATTGAGGGGATGTCCATCAATTGGGGATGACTGAACAAGTTGTATATGATTGTGATGGAATAGTATTGTGCTATAAGAAATGATGAACAAGATGCTCTCAGAAAAAAGCTAGAAAGGCATACATGAACTAATACAAAGTGAAATGAGCAGAACCAGGACAATATTATACACAGTAACAGCAGTACTTATGATGATCTACTGTGAATAACTTAGCTATTCTCAGCAATACAATGATCCAAGACAATTCTGAAGGACTTAATGATCTAAGTTGCTGCCCATCTCCAGAGAATGAACTGGTAGAGCCTGAATGCAGACTGAAGATGCTTTTTTCTTTATTTTTCTTGTTTTTTTGGCTATTTTCTTTCACAGCATGACTCACATGGAAATGTGTTTTGCATGAATAAGATGTATAACCTATGTCAAATGGCTCACCTTCTCAATAAAGAGAGGAGGGGGGGAAGGAGAGAATTTGGAACTCAAAATCTGAAAAAAAAAGAATGTTAAAAACTTTTTACACATAATTAGAAAAAATATTAGATTTAAAAAGAAAAAAATTAAAATATTTATAGAATCTAGTTAAAGAAAACTAATTAGAGTTATGTTGTATTGCATTACATTTTAAGGGAAATAGTTCATTGGCATAGGGAGGACAGGATAGCCTTTTTTAAAAATTGGTTTTGAGCCTGAAAATGGAATCATTTCCTCTCTTCAAATGGGAATTGAAGTTTCAATGCCGTAAATGTGGATAGATTTGTCAAAGGTAGCAAAGAATAGTTTAAATTTCTAGTTTATTATGAAGGTTAAAATGTGACACTTAATTAGCAACTCATCTAAATCTCCAGACTGCTGCAATTGATCATGCATTTAAATGATTCTGTCATGACTGTCTTAGTGTATTTTTCTTCTTCCTCTTTAGATTATAACTTTATTGGATACAGGAATTACATATTATGTCTTAAAAATTCCTTACAGTATAACACTGTAATCTCAGAAAAATAAAAATTACAGTGGCCCAAACAATGGAAGGACATGTAATGAGTAGAAACAGGCTACAGCATATTGCCAGTGAGAAGTGACATAAATAACATTAAGGATATGTATGACTAGGAAAGAAGGCTGTCCAATAATAATGAAGCTACAGATTGTCAACCCAAATGCTGCATTGACATCCACACTATATAAAAGGAGACAGAGGCAAGTCTCTAGCATGTTAGGAAGACTTCTAGCAAAAAAGTATCACAGGAGAAGAAAGTATGGATGAGTTAGCATCTGTATCTATGTATAAACTGAAGAGATCATGTATAAGTATATATATATATATATATATATATATATATATATATATATATATATATATACACATATATATGTATACCAATATAAGATCATGTATCCATCATATCTATCAATGTATCCACCAAAAACTTAAATGAACTTGGTTATTTCCTTTTTTTCTGAGAATACATGCATTTTGTTGAAAATCATCTATGTCAAACAGTACAGTTATTGAGATACCCATCTCTTCTGATGCAGAGATTTCTTCATTAGAGAAAGGATGCCAGTGATAAAAAGAAAAGCCTTATAAGCAATAAAATATTTATGGATACCAAGTAAATGTTCATCAAGTGGGAAATTGTTAACCAGCTTGTGGTAGCACATGAATATGATGACTATAGAGAAGCCTGGGAAGACATATGCGAACTGATACAAAGTGAAGTAAGTAGAACCAGGAAAACAATACAATATAAAACAATTTAAATGGGGAAAAATTCATGGACAAAACAATCAAAATGAAATCCTTCAAAATTATAATGATCAAGCTTGACCCCAAAGTAGAGAAATAAGAAGATACCACCTCTCACTTCTTTACAGAGATAGAAGTCTATGGGGATGAAATGGTCACTTAAATCTACTTAGCCATGACTCAAAGTTTGGTCAAGGGGAAATCTTGGATGTAGTTTTTGCTTTGTGTTGAAAAGTTTATCAAATATAACCATGAATAAAATTATCTATCATTTATCTAAGGAGCCTCAAGTTGGGATAGAATCTTAGCAATTTAGACAGATAATTAAAAACTTCTCTCCCTTTCTCCTTTTCTTTCTGTGTGTGTGTATGTGTGTGAATACTATGCTAGGCACTGTTCAGGCTACTTTTTCCAACTCTCTATTCACAAAAAATAAAGCTCTTAAACTGGAGAAGCTACAAGTGATCATTTTATATAGCCAGTGTTAGCACTGATTAAATGAAAAACAAAGCAGCAATAAGCTCTGAATTTTTTATTAAGCATTTTCCCAGATGATGAAATGAAAGAAAGGCAGAATATCACCATCCACATGAGTTTTCCAAGCATAACTTCTTGCCTCTGTCCCAGATATGAACCATCTGATGGTGGTGAGTTGAAGTAGCTTCAATCAAGTCAACTTCAATCTCAGTTTTCTCTATGCCCTGTTCACACAGAGTACTGACTCTCCATCATTTGACTCACCCTCAACTCACCAATCTTCAAACAACATCTGAACATAGATTACTGGTGCTGCCTTACCTTTACTCAGCTAAAATAGACAGACAAAACTCTTAGAAGGAGCTTTTTGTCCAAAATCGCTGCACTCATGCAAATCCTCTCTCTTGTGAGAGGGAGGCAAGCCAAGCCAAGAATGTCCATGCTGGGCTTTAAAGCCACGTACCCCAGCCTGCATTTTTTTTTTCTGTGAGAGGGATATTCAGGGTTACAAGTGAAATTATTGTTGTTCAATTGTGTTGGACTCTTCACGATCCCATTTAGAGTTTTCTTGGCAAAGATATCAGAGTGGTTTACTATTCCCCTTTCCAATTTATTTTATAGACGAGGAAACTGAGGCAGAGTTAAATGACTTGTCCAGGATCACACAGCTATTAAGTATCTGAGGCAGGGTTTGAACTCAGGTCTTCCTATCTCCAGACCCAGTGCTCTATCCACTGTGCTACCTGGCTGCCTTCACAACAATTATTACCCCCATTTTATAGATGAGGATATAGACCTAGGGAAAGTAAAATATCTTGCCAAAACTCAGCTAGATCGTAAAGGGGAGAGTCAAGACTTGCACCCAAATCTGATCCCAAATTTGGTGTTCTTCCATCACACCACTCTGTCTCTTAACTATTAGAGCAGAAATGGACTTAGGAGGTCATTTCATATAAATATGTGATTTTGCAAATAACAAAACTTAGGCCCCAAAATGAGGTAACCTATCTAATCCAACATCACACAGCTAGTGATTCGTGCCAAAATCTACTTCTTTAGATTCTAAATCCAGTGCTTTCCCCCATCAGCTGCATTGCTGCTGGCATTTTACTGAGAGCTACAACTACACTGAGCCCTAATATTTCTTGAACTCTTTTTTTGTGTCTGTGTAAGAATTTTCATGATGGGGGCTAAGAGATAGAAAGGTAAAAGGAAAGAAAAATATAGCCTTTACATGGAAATTGTCATGTCTCTATTTTCTCTACATGTCACCTATATTCAAAGCCATAATGAGTAATTTGGCATCCAGAACTAGTTGCAAGAAATACATCCTCAATTCTCCTTTTTTTGAATCAAGTAAGGTTTAGGGGGAAAGTCAGTTTTGGAGAATATGGTGGGTGATGTAGAGACTCTGGGAGAACATAAAAAACTTTCTTGGGAGACCATAGCCTACTGGGATCAGGGAGCATGATGAGGCCAGCTTTGGGAGGAAACCCTTACTGAGTGAGGGAGAGGAAGAAGAGTGGCATCTTATGGCATCTTGTAGCTATCCACTTTAACTAATTGTTCTTGCTGACCAAGTGCTAGAGACAATGTGGCAAATTGAGTAGAAAGGTGGCCTCAAAGTCAGGAAGACCTGGGTTTGAATCTACGTGTAGGTAGTTCAGTGGATAGAATACTGGTCTGACATTTAAGAAGATCTGGGTTCAAAAGCAGCTTCAGATATTTACTACCTGACACTGGTCAAGTTATTTGTCTGTAAAATTTGGTTAATAATAACACCTAACTCCCAGAGTTATTGTGAGGATAAAACTGTAAAGTGCTACATTAAAGCGTTATTACTACTATTATTTATATGTGGTGGAAGTATGAACTGTGGAGTTCTCTATAGGAATGAAATCATGGCTCTATCCTAACTAGGTGTTAGCTGGTTTTGTATCCAGACTTCTAAAGAGGTACAAATACTATTAGCACCATTTACATTTTGGGGGAAATGTGCTTCCACTTATGATTTTGTTTATAATAGACCTGGGCAGGGCTGCCCTAATTCAGAGGCTGCCCCAGGTGTAAGACCAGAATGCAGTTGGCTCATAGTGTCAAGTTTACCCAGATCATCTCTCTCTTTGAGTGGCATAGTTCTCAGACTGTGGGTCAATTCATTTCTTTTTTTCCCCCCAATTTATTTATTTATTTTTAGTTTTCAACATTCATTTGCACAAGATTTTGAGTTACAAATATTTCTCCCCATCTTTCCCCTACCCTGACCCCAAAACAGTAAGCCTTTCCCCAATCTGATCTCTCTTATATTCTCCTTCACCCCCACCCCCAACTTTCTAGTAGGACAAGATGGATTTCTATACCCCAGTG
>JAQQSU010004952.1:0-13938 GCA_028627135.1 Pseudochirops cupreus | reverse complement strand
CACACACACACACGTACACACACACCACACACACTCACACACACACACGCTCTCACCCAACAAGAGGCGAGGAAAGATGTCCTCACATTTTTCTTTCTTGACGCCAGCCTTGGTTCTTGTAATTTTACGATGTTCATTTCTTTTTTTATGTTTTTGTTTTGTTTTTTCAATCAGTTATTGTTGATATTTTTTCCATTGTCAGAATGTCCCCAGTTCTCTCTCCCCTTCTTCCCTCGCCCCCCAAAGAGTCACCCCGCCTTTTTGAAGAGACCATGAGCGCAGCTGATCAATAGATCCAAACGCTCTGAGAGGCAGCCCAGGGCCCCCCGCACGGCTCTGGCACTGCAGAGGGTGGCGAGGGGGCGTCTCCGTGCTCTTCTCTGGGGTCACGATCATTTGTACCAACTGTGCAAAGTTCACTTGGGGTTTTTTTTCCTGGTTTCTCCATGTACCGTATCGTTGTCTGTGTTAGTCTCTTAGCCTGGCTCACCTCTCTTGGTATCGATTCATGTGAGCCTTTCCCAGCTTCTCTGTATTTATCATATTTTTTATATTTTTATAGCCCAGGACTATCCCATCACATCACATTCCTTTGTTTAGCCACCCCCCAGTCTGTGGGCATTTATCTCCTCATTTCTAGTTCTTTGCTGCCACAAAGAGCATTGCTCCATAGAAAGGCTCCATATACACCAGAATAATGAACATATTGGTATGTATGGAGCCTTTCTTTTTGTCAGTGACCCACTTGAAGTAAATGGGTAGTAGTGGCATTGCTTTGTCAAAGGGTGTGGACCTTTTAACCACTTTCTCTGCATAATTACCAGTTGCTTTCCAAGACAGTTGTCTTCCCAGTTCCAGTTCCCGCTCCGCCACCAGCAGAGCAGGGTGCCTGCCTTTTTGTAGTCCCTCCACCGCTGACTCTTCCCATCTTTTGTCCTCTTTCTCAATTTGCCGGGTATGGGCCCAAACGTTAAGGTTGTTTTGATTCACATTTCTCTTATGGTTAGTGACCTGAAACGTTCTTTCATTTGTTTGTACACTAGCTTTTTAGATTTCACACAGTCCAAATGATCAGTTTTAGCTCCTGCATTAACCATTTTTTGGTTAAGAATTCATCTTCTCCCCGTAGTTGTGAAAGGTAGGTCACTGAATTTTTGAAAGGAGTGAGCGTCTTCCCATCGGGCCTCCACATGGGTTCCTGGGAATGTCTGGAGACAGCTGGTTTGCATCATCCTTCCCCGATGCACCAGAAGAGAAAAGTGCCTCTGATTTTCTCTTCCTGAGCTGGGTTGGAGGCTTGTAAAGGTGCTTAGAGAGAAGGGGGATAGAGTGGAATACAGAAAAGAAATCAGAATTGAATGTGGGTAGAAGAAGCAGCCACCCCAGTGGCTCAATCAGGGCAGGATTGTTCTTCCTCCAGGATTTCAGAAAGAAGGAAAGAGACCAGGAAGCCAGTTCTTGGGGCTTCAGGGCACGGGCTGGCCTGTGGTATCATAGGCGTGAGTGGGTCTGGCACTGCCCCTGGTGTTGGTGGCCCAGCCGCCCCCACTTCTCTTCAAGAGTCCCACTTGTGCAGCTGGTAGACATTTAAAAGCGGGGTGACTTGTTCCCCGCTTCTTGCCATAGCCACTGTGGGAAAAAGAGCCCCTCTCCTTGACCAAGGGACAGCTTTTCTGCTTTGTGAGTCCCCGTCACCCCCAAAGCCATCCCTTCCTGACCAGCCTCCTGACAGAGTGAGGCTCACCCCGGAGCTATGCTGGACCTCAGACAGATGGTGGGCACTTGAGGCCTTCTCAGGCCCTTCCTTGAAGTCTCCCAGCTTCGTTACACAGGGATGGGGTAGGAGGAGGTGGAGGGGGACATGTTGCTTTCAGGACCCAAAGGCCCCCTCTGCTCAGGTGAGGCCTTAGACGGTGACTTTGGTGAGGACACCAGGGAGCACTGCCAGCCATTGAGGTTTATTGAAATGTAGCATTCTCTAGCATTGCCCCCTCTCCATTTGTAGTCACTGAATCAGGGCTTTTAGTTTGAGAACCTGATGGGGGGCAGGTGCTGAAGGGGCCTATTTGGTCCCATTCTAAACTTTGTTCAGGTGCAAGATGGGACCAGAAGCCGAACGAGATTAAACCTGAACTTCTTTGGCAGGAATTAAGACAATTGGACCCTCTGGCTGCACCTTTTGGAAATACCCTTGGGAGAGGGAAAGGCCTTTTGTGACCAGAAACACCTCCTCTCTGCTGCAGCCTTTTTTGTTGTTATCTTCAGTTTCTTTGGTCTCCTAGAAGACCAGCAGGTCCTTAGGCTGCAGGGTTCCTCCTCCACTGGCATCTCATGGCCAGGGTAGTTCCAGCTCATTTTGAGAAGCCTGCCATCGAAGTGATAAATGGAGACCTATCCCCATCTGGTCTCTGCTAGTGCCACCTTTGTCTGACCATGCTCTGGAGCCATGCCACCCCAGCTCACAACTTACCTGACTTCTCTTACAGATGCAAGGGCGTTCCACGCAGCCACTTCCCGGGCACTGTTCCGCCTGCGCCCATTCCATTTCGTGGTGGCCACAGGTGGCGGGTATGCTGGGTACCGGCAGTACGAGAATTACAGGGATCGGCAGCTGGAGAGACTGGGCCTGGAGGTCCCACCCAGGCTTGCAGGAGAGTGGGAGGTAGGAGCCTTGCTGATGTTTGTAACCTACGTAGCATAATCTCTCTCCTTTTTCTTGAATACTGGCCCTTGCGCTCTCCCTTTCTCTGCTCTAATATAAATTGGAAACCCCTCCTTTTGTCCTGATTGCGATGTCTCAGGCTGGCTCCCACATACACAAAGCCAGCCGGCCACAGCTGCAGACTCCTCCTGTGGCTGATGCCTGTGGGACTGGGCCATCTTCTGGTCGTTTCAGCCTTTGTTGTCTGTGGTTCTCTTAGTAACCTGGAGTCACTCAGGGCTTGTGTCTATGGTTTCCCTGGCAGCTCCACTACCACAGCCCCAAGGCTTCTCAGTCTGATGTTTGAGCATCATTGTGTGGCCGTTTTGTGATGTGGATAAGTATAAATTAAGGGCTAGAATGAAGATTCCCAGTTCCTTTGCCATGAGATACCTGTCAGCCTCTTGGATACCCATGTAATGGGTGGTAACTTAAGCTGGACGTGCCCATTTGCTGCTCATAGGACCATAATTCCCCAGAGTCTGTCTGTGAGAAACAAGCCAAATGATGTTTCAGGTTCTGGGAAGTGCTTTTGGTCAAAGGTGTTTACAAGTCATGGAATTTGCCTTTCCCAAAGCAGTCTGCACCCTTTTGTCCTCTCTTGGGAAGCTGATCTGTTTTTCTTAAAAGGAGCTAATGTGAAAGAGCCATTTAGTTATGATTCTCATGATTGGTGAGATGCTAATCCCAAATCGCCCCACTCCCACCCCGCATTGCAGCCCTCATGCTGCTCCCAGCGGAAGCTTTTCTTGAAGGACTGCGTATTTCATAGTGTCCTGCCTTCCCTTACTGGAGGATGTTTGGGACGGGATCATTTGTGGGAGAGGGGCTAGGCAGGTCGGTTCCTAAGTGGGCTGAACAAGGTCATTGGCATGGGATGGGAATGGGAGTTGGTTGCTGCAGACAGAGGAAGCACAGTTAGACTGAGCCCTTTGCCTTGAGGAGGCTGCCTCGCTTCAGCTCAGGACTTCCTTGTTTGGGCCCCCTTCTTCCTTCCTCTGCCACTGGCTGGAAGGAAGTATGGCTTCTTCCTGGCCAGGGCCAAGGCTTCTTTCCACCAGGAATCTTGTATTGCGTCCAGGAGTCCCACCCGGGTGTCATCCTCCGTCTCTCACCGCTCATGGAGTCTGTTACTGAGGCCTGTGGATTTTACCTTCCTCACACCTCTTGCCCCTGCCCCCTTCTCTCCCTGGTGCAGGCCCTCCTCACCTCAGGTCGGAGCTTCTCATTCCCTTTACTAACTCTTGGGAGGCTTTGCCCTGGCAAGACAGTGGAACTTCGATGTTACCGAGTCCACAGAGAGCTGCTTTGGTTCCCCTGAGTAGGGACTCACCAGCAGCCCCTCTGAGGCGCCGATCGATGGCCCCCTCCTCAGTCATTCCTTAGACAAGCAGTGGCTTCTTTCTCAGAGTCCAGCTTCACTTCACAGGAGAAACCCCAGATCTGTTTGTGATTTCTGAGGGAACAGCTGTCCTCATTCTTCCTCCTGACAAGGATCCAGTCTCCCTTTCTCAGCCTCAGGTCCGTCTTCTTCCTGTTCTGATCCCTTCAAGGACACTTCCTTCTGCAGGATGAGCTGGAGTGTGGGGAGGCCGGCCTCAAGGCCTTTCCCCACCTCTGGGACGAAGATCAGCCCATGCTTGGGTTGTGAGCGCAGTGCCCACTTCATTCAGGTTTGACCCAAGTCACTGAGTGTTTAACAGAGGGGCAGGTTTGCTCTGCCCTCACTTAGCAAGGAGGCTGTGGTGCCATCTGGTCAGTGAGGCATCAGGCCGATCTGAGGGCCCTGACAACACATGGGCTGTCAGGCCAGGGCCTGCCTGTCCCGGCTAGACCCCCAGACTGGTCCCCCAGGGGGTCAGCAGAAGTGCACGTGTTGTGCTCGGTGCTAGTCGCTCTCCAGGCTGGCTGCCGCTCCTTTCTGCCTCTCCACCGCTCCTTCTTCCTTCCGGCCCCATGTAGGCTCTTTCCTTAGCCATCTTCATTTCTTTCTCTCTTCTCTCCCTGGGAAGCCTGCCCTTGAGGGGCGCCTGGCTCCAGCTATAACCTCAGCCCTTTGGATTCCAGCCCTTACCTCTCTCTTCAGCTCCAGCAGCACATCTCCAGCTCTGTGCCAGACATCCCCCTCACTGCCAGCCTGGCCCCTCTTCCACTCTTGCTTGGTCCTTCTTCCTATTTGTGATGTTGCCTTTCCCAAGCCATCTTCCTCAGTGCACCTGCTTATACTTAGCATGGACACATTTGCTTCCATTTGCCCTTATTTAGTGTAAGAACATACAAGAAATGGGGGTGGCTAGGTGCCGCAGTGAATACAGCACCAGCTCTGGAGTCAGGAGGACCTGAGTTCAGATCCAGCCTCAGACACTTAACACAAAAAGTAGCTGTGTGACCTTGGGCAAGTCCCTTAACCCCAATTGCCCTGCCTTCACTCCTCCAAAAAGCAAAAAAAAAAAAAAAACGTACAGGAATGACGAGGAACAAGGTAGCCAAGTTGGAAAGAGCCGTATGCCTGGGGGCCTGGCCCTGCTCCTCCGTTTGGGCTCATTGCAGGTCCATGAGGTGAGGAAGGCAGGTCTCAGGGGCACTCTCTGCTGATTGTGATCACATGAGGATCAGAGGTTCAGGAGGGTTTCTGAATAGTCACATAGTTGCATTGGCTTCCAAAATCCTTGCTGTATTGTCCCATTGCCCCTCCCCAGAACAAGTGTCTGAGGGGACCTGGACAGAGAAGATCCTCTTGGTGGGGCCCACGAGGAGCCCTTCCCACCCCCAGCTCAGAAGCCCAGGAGCAGGAAGTCTCTCCTGGGCCTTGGCTTATTCCAGAGGTGGCCCCACCTAGAATTTCATACTGGAATGGCTGATGGTAGCGATGGTGGAACAGCTCCCAAGGAGCCAGTGATGTTGGGGAAGGGGCTATGGTCTGAGAATGTCTAAGCCCCGCCGACCAGAGAAACAAGAAGTGGCCAGAAGCCAGTGTCCTACTGCTTAAAAAACAAAGAAAAGGTTGAAACTCCCTTTGCCAATAACTGCATCCTTCACGGGCTCCCAGGCCTGGCTCCTCACCGTGGTGTCTGTCAGGGGGGGCCGAGTGGTCCTGACGCGCGGGGCCGAGCTGCCACGTCCATCACGCAGGAAGCACATCTCAGAACCAAATGAAATCTGCCTCTCTCAGCAGCCTTTGCCTCCTGCCTTTGGGCAGAGTCAAGAGGTGCCTCTGATAGTTTAGTCACGTGGAACTTTGGAGCGCAATAAGGCCAGCTTCCCTTCACCTTCCAGCGCCAAGGCTATGATTTCAATTTCGGGATTCTGGCCAGAAGGTGGCACCTGGGGCTCAGCCCTAGGAGCTCCCACCCTGAGGACCCTGATTGAATCTTCCCCTTGGTCCTTGGCCTTAGGCTGGGTTGGAAGGGGAAGGAACAGAGAGCCCAGGGTTCAGGGGAAGATGGGGCCGCTGGGCCATAAGGTACCTGTGGGAGAGCCACACCAGGGGCTGTGCCACGCCACGCCTTGCCAGCCTGTTCCCCTGGGGGGAGTTCTTCCTCTGGGGAACAGATCTGTTTCCCTGTACATTTCATCCGCTGGCCCACAACTTTTGGGGCACTGTGAGTCAGCCTTTTCTTCTGACAGGTCTTCACATGTTTGGGATCATAAGAGCACAGAGGTAGTGCTGGAAGTCATCCAAGCCAAGAACAGGAAACTGAGGCCCAGGGAGGTCGGAGTGATTTCTGCACGGCCCCCCCACTGGGTGGAGTAAAAGGGCCTCTGACTTGAGAGGCCGTTCTCCTCCCCAGCTCAGGTGGCCAGCCTTCAAGGGCCTTCGTCCTGGGGGCTCAGGCCAGGCCTCTTGGGCAGAAGGCAGGCTGGTTGTTGGGCCCTGGCCTGGGCATCAGGATTCCTCAGCATCTTTCTTCCTTTGGTGCCAGTGACCTTTCCCTGGTCACCCCTTTATGCTCTTTGCTCACTCCTCTGAACCTCAGCATTCCCATTGGAGCTGCTGGTGTGTGTGTGTGTGTGTGTGTGTGTGTGTGTGTGTGTGTGTGTGTGTGTGTGTGCATGTGTGCATCTGTGTGCGGAGCATGTGCTTATGGGTGTGCCCCATGTGTCCATGTGGGTGTGCATGCATTGTGTCCTATGTGAATGTGTGTGCTGTGCAGTGTGCACGTGTGTGTCTGCCCACATGTGTGTGCACACGCATTGTGGCCTGTGGGTGCATGTGTATGCGCGTGCTGTGCAGTGTGTGTATCTGCATGTCTACATGTGTATCGTGTGCGTGCCATGTCCATGTATGGTGTCCCGTGGGGGGGGCCTGTGTGTAAGCATGCCTCCATGCGTACATGTACTGTGCCCTGTGTGGGATGCACATTCAGGTGTGTCTCCTGTGCATGCACACCTCTGTGGGCACCGTGTGTGAGTCTGCTTTCTCTGCTAGGACTTGAGTTGCTCATGTTTTGCACTGGGATGTTGGGGTTCACATTTGCGTTTTTCTCTCTCCAACCCACTCTAGCCTACTGCGCCCCCTCTCATTTTTTAGCTTGAAAAGGCCCAGGTCCCCCACTGCCTCGCGGCCATCTCCTGGCATCCTGATCGATATCTGGCCACTGGACCCAGATGGCTCTGGAGGAGATGGTGAGGCTGGGGACCTTGCACAGCCCTGCCTCACTGAACTCAGATTCACTCGCATGTCAGGGCATTACCTCGCTGGTGTTACGGTCCTCTTTGAGAACCAAGGATGAACCACAGCCATGCCATTCTGAGCCCCCTGATTCTGTCACCCTCCCATGTCAGGCGCCACCTGCAGACTTGTTAACTTGCGCCATCCATGCTTTTCTCTGCCCTTGGTGAGGAATCCTGCTGTATCAGTGGTATTTAGAAAGCAGGGCAGTATGACGAGCCTGCTCTGGGCCAGGCAAGCAGACAGTTCCGTTGTCCTGGAGAACACAGCCTGGAAACAGAGACAAAGACGAGATGATCCTGGAAGGAGCCCGGCCTGAAGGACTGGGAAATGTCAGGAAGGCTTCGTGGAGGAGTCCAGGGAGAAGAGGAGGGCACACCTCTTGGGGAGGTGCCACATCTAGCCCTGCAGGCAGCTTCCAGGTTGGCATCAGGCCACTCACCACCACTCCTGCAGGTGGCGTTTCAGACAGCTCTGATTCCACTAACTCTGCTGTTACTGCTCAGTCCACACGTCTTCACTGGATCCCAGACAAGCCCTTGTCAGGCACCTTGGCCAAGTCCAGGCCCACCAGCCCGGGCCTTCTGTCCAAAAGAGAAACGAGCCTTGTTCAGCCTGATGTGCACTGGGTCATCCCCCCAGCTTAGTGCTGAGTGACCGGCCATTTGCCTTTCTCAGGTTATCACAGTGAGGTGCTGGGGTGACGCTGGTCTGAGTCACGAGACTTTGTCTTTTGGCTAAAAAAGGAAGGTGGCCTAGAAAGCTTCTCAGGGCAGAGCCAGGTTCAAATCCCACCTCAGATGCCTCCTGGCTGGGTGACCTGACCCTTCTGTTTCCTCTCTGGGTAAAATGAAGTGGGATTAGATGCCCTTTAGGGACTGTTTTAATTTTAGATGTCCATTCTCAAATTTTGCCTGAGATTGGCATCAAGCTCATGTAGACCCACAGTGTCTGAATGCAGTTTGTAAGTCAGTCAGTAAAGCCCCCACTGTTTACCAGGCTCTGTGCTAAGCACTGGGCATATGAAGAAAGGCAAGAGACATTCGTGCTTTCAAGGAGCTCCCTGTGCAGTGAGGGAGACAACATGGCAACAGCTAGGTCCAGATAAACTCTAGACAAGATAAATGTGTGTGCCACGTGTGCACCTTGTGCCCTCCCTCTGCTGAGCACCTCCACTTGGGGCATGGAACAGGGGCCCTTCTTGTAGAAGGCAGGGTGCCCAGATTGGGGGGGGCATTTGCAGGTCCACCTTCTGCTCCTTTCAGAAATCAGAACTTTTGTCCCCATGCTAGGCTCTGTGGCTCTGCAGAGATCAGTGACTGGCATGTCCTGCCCCCTCAGATTCTATAGAGACTCAGTGGGACTTTGGGGTCTCCCTTCACCATGTTTTCATCTTTCTCCTGCTGCGTTTCCATCTCTCTTACACCTTTCTGGTCCAAAGATCCTTCTTCATGGGGCCAGTAGCAGTGAGAGCAGCCAAGCGTCTGCCAGATTCTCCTGGGCCCATGCCACTGCTGGGGAGAAGGGGCTTCATGTCAGTACCAGCTGCTCCTTGGCATGGGAGAGCAGGCCATGCCATGATCTGTTCCCACCAGAGGCTCTTCGATGTGGCTCTGTGGGCCCTCCTCATCTTGGCAGCATGAGTCCTGTTGACACGCAGGAAACTGAGGCATTTTTGAGAGTCTAGAGTTCACAGAGGGGGAACAAACACACTTTCTCTGGGCATTGTCAACCTGACAAGTCAGGGTCCTTGGGACTGTCTCCTCATGCCTGCACTTCAGAATTAGGAAGAAACTCACTGCAGGATGGCGTGTGGAAGAGATGGGTGGGAGGGCCAGCCTGGCCTTTGGGTGTGGGCTCCCACGGCAGCAATCTTATGGGGCTGCGGTGGTGGTGCTGACACTGCCCAGTGCCAGGGATGGAAGGACCAGCTCATCCCTCAGCCCCGCCTCCCAGCCTCTGCCCTTCTGGCAGTGCCTGCCTAGAGGATGGGAGGGCCCAGGGAAGGCCCCCTGCGGGGAACCGCAGGCACATGGGCACAGGCTCCCCCTCCCTGCGAGCGTGGGTGGCCCATCTGTGCTCGCCACTGTCCTTCCTCCTCAGTGACTCGAGCAGTGGTGGCCCCTGTTAGTAAATGTACTCTATATCAAGCACTGTGCTGAGCACCGGGGACACCACAAAAGAGGGGAGTCCTCAAGGGGCTTACAATCCAACAGGAGCAGCAACAGACATGTACGGGAGAAATGGGGACTGCTTAATGGGGGAAGGCCCTGGAAGGCTTCCTGTAGCTGGGACTTAAAGGCAGCTAGGTGCATGGGAGTTCAAATCCAGCCTCAGATACCTATTAGCTGTGTGACCCTGGGCAAGTCATTTCACCCTGTCTGCCTCAGTTTCTTCATCTGTAAAATGAGCTGGAGAAGGAAACAGCAAAGCAGTCCAGGATCTCTGCCAAGAAAACTCCACACAAGGTCCTGGATGGTTGGACAGGACTGAACAGCTAGGAAGCCAGTGAGGTCACTAGTCAGAGCAGAGGAGGGAGAGCCTTCCAGGCACGGGGGCAGACTGCTTCAGACGTAGCCAAAGCAGTGCTGCATGGGGATGAGCTAGTCTGGGCTGCGCCGCCTGCGGCCTCCAGGTCATACACGGCCTTTGAGGTCCTTGGGTGCGGCCTCCAGGTCATACACGGCCTTTGAGGTCCTTGGGTGTGGCATCCAGGTCTGACAGAACAAATCATTTTATGAAGGGGATATGTTCTGGGCAGTTTGGATTCGGTCAGACCTAGAGGGCCACAGGTGGCCTTGAGGCTGCAGGTGCCCCAGCCCTGACCTGGACCCCCTCCCCCTCGTTTTACAGATGAGGAAACATTGGTGACTCCTGTGTGTTCACAGGCAGCCCTCCGCACCACTTGCCTGCTGGACATCGCCACTGGGGGTCCCTTGGATGCCTCAGTCTCACATTCACGACAGGACCAGTTACCTTTCCCCCCAGATGCCCCCTTCCCTGTTTTCCTTTTCCTGCCAAAGTGTGCCTCTAATCCATTCATCTGCCAGCTGTCTCCTGTCACTCTGCAAGGATTGTGGATTCTGTCTCTGAGACCCTTCTCAACTCTCTTCTCTTTCTCTTTTCCCCCATTCCTGCTTGCTCTCCTAGGCCAGGTGCTCATCACACGCCCTGCTGATTAGCTTCCCTGCTTCTTAAGTGATGCCATGTACGCTGCTGCTCTAGAAGCGTCCCTGGCTCCCAGCTGCCTCTAGTAGAGTTAAGCTCTGTGGCATCTAGAGCCCTTCACAGTCCGGTCTGACCTCTCCTGGACTGCCTTCACATTCTTACCCGCATGCACTCTGTGTCCCAGCTAAGTGGCCCTGCCTGCTGCTCCTCAGACATGACCTTCTGTTCCTGGCCTCTGGGCCTTGTACAGGCTGTCCCCTGTGCTCCTCTCCTGGGCCTCACTCAGTGTTCCTACTCAGCTCAGACCTTGCCTAATTGGGCTCCTGACAAATTGTTTGGTACTTTTCATATATTTTCTGTCAACTTGTCTGAGTTACTTTCTCTAAGTAGAATATAAACTTCTTGTGTCCAGACTCTTCCTTTCTGTCCTTGTGCCCCCAGCACCCCAGCACCTGTGGCTGGCACGTAATAGGGGCTTAGGGAGAGCTTATTGAATGGAATTGCAGCCATAAGGAGGTGAGAGAGGGGTAGCTGTTCCTAGGGGAAGGCAGACAGGTTTGTCAGCCTGGGATGGCACCCAGAGGGCTGAGAAGACTGGGTTAGGACAGTGTGTTCAGGCTGAAGGGGCTGTGCAGGTCAGGTGTGGTACAGAGCTTCTGAACCTGACAACAGGTGCTTAATGATGTTTCCCTGGGAAAATGTAGAGTGAACACTGCCTTGCGATGGCAGGAACGTAATTCCCCATGAGAAGGCCAGGACTTTTACAGTGTTAGGGCAATAAGGCAAACTCGGGAATGGGGGTGAGAGGAAGGTAGTCTTTCTGATCCTAGGCCCAGTGGTTCGGCCCTTCTGCCCCATTGGTGGCTGCTGTCCCTTTAGCACCTGCCCCCAGCTCTCTGGAGGCAGGCTAGTGCCCAGACTCCAGGGGCTCTGTCACCTCCTGCTTGACATTGAGAGCCCTCCAGGACGTGGGTCCTCACTGCCCTCGCAGCCTTTCTCCTCCTTCCTCTCCACATACTCAGCGCTTCAGTGATGCTGGCCTCCCGGCTGTCCTCTCCCTCCTCACCTCTGCCTCCTGGCTTCTCTGGCTTCCATCAGGTCTCTGCAAGAAGCCTGACCCAGTCCTTACCCTTGGTCTTCCCTCTGAGACTTTCTCCATATCCTGGCCATGTCTGTCCCTTGCCTCTTGTCTCCTCCATCAGACTGGGAACTCCTTGAAGGCAGGAGCTCTTGGTCTTTTCCTTTCTTTGTATTTCCAGTACTTGGCACAGTGCCTAGCACCATGCTGGGCTGTGGTCCAGGAGAAGCCACCTGGGGCCTGGGGGGAGTGCTGCCAGGATGGGCTTTGAATCATGCCCAGACTGGGCCAGTCACTACACCTCACTGAGACTCAGTTTCCTCCTCTCTGAAATGGGGCTAATGATATCCCCAACTCCATGATCCCGCATCAAGGACCAGCTGTCACCAGTGTGCCCTTTGCAAACTCTGACTTACTGTGGAAATGAGAAGTGCTGTTATTTTCACACTCTGCAAGGACATTAATTTAACAGGCTCTCATAGTGTATTAAGTACTTAATTAATATGCTGCTACAGCTGTGTTCACTTTGCTCTGATTCCCAGGCCTCTTCCAGGCAGTCTTGCTCTTTGCTTATTTACCCTATCTGTGTTTATGCAAACTGGGACTAAATCATGGAGGCCATTGATGAGCCTTCACCAGGGCGAGAAGCTCTCCTTCTAGGCAATGACTAGGAAGGAAAGGGCCTCCAGCCTCTGCTCAAGGGCACTTCCCTGCCTCCTGAGGCAGTCCACTTGTATGATCCTTCAGAAGGGCTTCTGCGCAGCGTGCCTCACTCTATTTTACCTTCTGCTCCTAGTCCTGTCGTCAGGTATTAAGTAGGACAAGGCTCCTTCTTCTCTCTGTGATGGTCTTTACTTGAGGAGGCCTCTCATTTAGCCCGTGATTCTCTTCTTCTTCAAGCTCAGCATTCCAGATCCCTTCAGCCAGGCTTTGTATGGCATAATCTGGAGGCCCTTTTTTTCTGTTCTTTTTTTTCTTGGGGAATCTAGGTGGCGCAGTGAATAGAGCACTGACCCTGAAATCAGGAGGACCTGAGTTGAAATGCGGCCTCAGGCATTTAACACTTAACTAGCTGTGTGACCTTGGGCAAGTCACTTAACTTCAATTACATTGCCTTCCTCTCCAAAAAAATTTTTTAAAATAAGCATTCCTTTCTTTCTTTCTTTAAAAAATTTATTTATTTTTAGTTTACAACATTCAGTTCCACAAACTTTTGAGTTTTAAATTTTCTCCCCCTCCCCAAGACAGCATGCATTCTGATATAGGCTCTACATATACATTCATATTAAACTTATTTTCACATTAGTCATGTTGTAAAGAAGAATTATAGCCAGTGGAAAGAAACATAAGAAAGAAGAAACAAAACAGAAGATAGAAATCTAAGCAAATAGTCTACTGCACTGTGTATTCAGACTCTGTAATTCTTTCTCCGGATGTGGGTGGCATTTTCCATCGCGAGTCTTTTGGGGTTGTCTCGGGTCCTTGCAGTGCTGGGAGAGCTAAGTCTGTCAGAGTCAGTCATCGCACACTGTGGCTGTCGCTGTGTACAGTGTTCCGGTTCTGCGGCCCTCGCCCGGCGTCGGCTCACACAAGTCCAGGTTCTTCTGAAGTCCGCGTGCTCCTCACTTCTTATAGCACGGTAGTACTCCATTACAGTCATAAGCCACCATTTGTTCAGCCGTTCCCCATTCAATGGGCATGCCCTTGGTCTCCATTTCTTGGCTACCACAGAAAGACTGCCATAAATATTTTCGTACATGCCAGTTCTTTTCCCATTTGTATGATCTCTTTCCTAGTATGGCCCTAGAAGTCATATGGCTGGATCAAAGGGTATGCACATTTTTATAGCCCTTTGGGCATAGTTCCAAATTGCTCTCCAGAATGGTTGGATCAGTTCACAACTCCACCAACAATGTATTAGTATTCCAATTTTCTCACATCACTAGCATTTATAATTGTCCTATTTTGTCACGTTAGCCAATTTGACAGGTGTGATGTGGTACCTAAGAGTTGTTTTGATTTGCGTTTCTCTAATCAATAGTGATTTAGAGCATTTTTTCATATGACTATAGATATCTTTAATTTCTTCCTCTGAAAAGTGCCAGTTCATATTCTTTGACCATTTATCAACTGGGGAATGATTTGTATCCTTTTAAGTTTGACTCAGTTCTCTGTATATTTTAGAAATGAGGCCTTTTTCAGAGACACTGGTAAAAATTCTTTCCCAATTTTCTGCTTCTCTCCTAATCTTGGTTGCATTGGCTTTGTTTGTACAAAAATTTTTCTTTTTTTTTTTAATGACTTGTTTCTTTACTTTTA
>JAQQSU010004951.1:0-13938 GCA_028627135.1 Pseudochirops cupreus | reverse complement strand
TGATGACCAACTTTGATAAACTGGACTCTTCTCAGCAATGCAAGGTTATAAGACAACTCTACAAATGTCAGGATGGAAGGAGATGTCTACATTCAGAGAAAGATCTAGAAAGAACAAAGTTTAAATGGAGACTGAAGCAAACTACATGCTCTTATTCTTTTCCATGTTTGGTTTTGTTTCCTCTTTCCCATTGTTCATTCCATCGGTTACAACCCTTCTATACAACCAGACTAATGTCCAATGTGAAAGTATTTGCAGATCCTACACTTGATTGCATGCCTCCACGGTGGGAGGTGGGGGGGAAGGGAGGGGAGTAAATTTGAAACTCAAGGGATTGTGGAACTAAATCTTGTAAACTAAAAGTAAATAAATCAATTTAAAAAATAATTTTAAAAAAGATTTTCCCCCCAAAAAATCAAAGTTAATCTAAACTTCACATTTTAAGTGAAAAAACAAAATGCTAGTTGAGTTGAGTTAATAAGGACGCCAGTTTCTCTCTCACATATGGGCCAAATAAATGTAGGGATAGCCCAATGCTTTGGACTTGAGTTCCCTAAATGGCTTCTCTCATTTTTTGGACTGTATTTTGTGATCTCACTCCCACTTGGGGAAACTCCCCCCACTAATGTATATAATGTCCTATTTTTCAGCTTGGAGTTATAAAGAACTTTCTAGAACATTAAAAGATAAAGTAACTTGCCGAGGGTCATAATCAGTATGTATCCAAGTCAAGACTTGAACCCAAGTTCTAACTCTAAATGTCACACTCTCTCTTAATTTGTTGTTCAGTCACTTTCAGTTGTATCCTACTCATCATAACTCCATTTGGGTATTTTCTTGGCAAAGTTACTGGAGTGGTTTGCCATTTCATTTTACAGATGAGAAAACTGAGATAAACAGGGTTAAATGACTTTGGGGTCACACAGCTAGTAAGTGTCTGAGGCCAGGTTTGAACTCAAAAAAATGAATCTTTGTGATTCCAGGACTGGTGATCTATGTACTGTGCCATTCAACTGCCTACAGTCTCTCAAAAGGTCCTTAAACTATGATCATAGAGCTATATGTATTGTGAGGAGAGAAAACATGAAAGCTAGGGAAGAGTATTGCAGCAAAACACTATAATTCTGGGGATTCTGTTTACTTGTTTGTCTTTTTCTGTGTGTCTGAATATGTTTCCTTCTGGGGTATAAGTTCCTTTGAAATATCTTATAAATTGGCTATAATGCAAGGTTCTTGAGGATCTGGAGACAGAACATACCAAAGGACTAGACAGCAGTAACTTTGGGTACCAGAGTCAGGGCCATCAACACCCTTGACCACACCATCTAATCCCTTCCTATTCATTCAGGTACTCTAAACTTTAGCAGAGGTCATGAGACTCGCTCAGACTGTGGTCAGCACACTTGACCACTTGTTTAAATTCTGTGCTTCACAGCCCTGAGACCTCAGGACTCCACCAGCCCATTTGAGATTATTCTAGACCATAGATGCCCAGCCAGAGGCAAAGAACCAACAGTTGGATGGTCATGGTAAGGAAGAATGTGCTATAGGTCCTCACAGGCACAATATACCTTGGGCTGTCTTTCATTCAACCTTCAACGAGCATTTGTTAAATGCTTATGTTGTATAAAACTCATGGGCCGTGTGAGTCAATTTATTAATATTAATAATAGTGCCCACAATATTGGATCTACATGTCCGTTTTCTAAAGGATGAGAATGCCTCCTGGGAAAGCTTATAATTGACAAAGAGGGTCAAGAAGATAAGAAGCTAGTTGAATTTTTTACCAGCTACCAGCATTTCCATTTTAGCATCTAGTCTAATTTTCTCATCTAATCACTTCCAGCCGTGATCCTCTCAAACTGTGCTGTACTGAAATTACTCATTTGATTTAACTTTCTGGAGCATTTTGAGGTCTTGTACTTTTAGTTCTGTGATCCCTAGAGTCCTAAAAGCTGGCTAAAGGACCCAAGAAAGTAAATGAAAGGCAATTGTGAGGAAATTGGCCACTGGACGTGCCTCCTGCTCCACTCTGAGAAGACTGATCTCATCCTTTCAATTAACAGTCACATGTGAGAAAGGCAAAGAAGATATTAATGAAAATTCTCTCAAATCAATTCCAAGTGCTATCATGAGACCTTGGCCTCATTAATTTAGCTATGCAAATTTGTACTTTGAAAAAGCATGCTGACATCTTTCCCTGCTGCCATTGTGTCTACCTCAGGTTTTATGGATAAAACATGATTCCAAAGTTATCTAGGGAACAGAATTGGTATCCAATCTTAGATATGTCACAGAAGTGAGGGGGCATGGGCCCTAATCTTAACTCTGTCTCTGATTTCCTGAGTGACCAATATAAGTTACTACAATACTCTGAGTTTCAGTTTCTTCCTTCAGAGAATAAGACCAACCATTGCCAAAACATAATGGTACACTGCTTTGAGAACAACTGTTTTCAGTTGTACTTAAAGAAAGGCCAGCTAGTCTACCTTTTCCCCTCTCATTTTATAGTTGAGGAAATTGAGGGCAGAGTGGTTAAGTGATTTGCCCAAGGTCAGAGGTAACAAGTAACAGAGCCAAGATTCAAACTCAAGTCATTTGACTCCCAAGCAGATGTAACCTTTCCAATGTGCCACACTGGATTTCCAGAATGAGGACATATTTATGAGTCAAGAAAGGAATTTGAACTTTACTCATTAGGTAATAAGGAGCCATTGACATGTTGTTGTTGTTTTTTAAACATAAAAAGGATGATTGGATCTTTACATAAGAGATTATCCTGACAATGGCTAAGAAAGGTGGATCAGAGAGGGTGGACAGTACAGATGAGATGATGTTAAGAAACTCGTGTAGAAGGTGTGGGTGACATTAAAGACAATCTAGAACGGTAATACAGGGCATGGCCAACAGAACCATTGAGGAGGTAGAGTCAAAAGAATTAGGTATGACAAGTGACAAAGAAGGAAGAGAAACAAGATTTAAAATTTATGAGGCAAGTACATCATAGACAAAAGGAAAATAAGAAAGAGAAACAATTTTGTAGGGAAAGATCATGAGCTCAGTTTTGGACATTTTGAATTTTAGATGCTAAAAGAACATAAAAATGGAAACGTTTTATAGGCAGAAGGAGATGCTAGTGTGAACTTCAGAGGAGAGGTCAGGACAAAAGATATAGGCATAGGAGCCTGTAAGAAGCGGTAGCTGAAGCTGTGGGGATGAGAAAGACTGCCAAAGTATAAAGAGAGAAGAGAAGTGGGAAAAGGGCAGACCCTTGGGAATTGCCACATGCAGGGATTGGGAAAAGAACAAGGAGGCAGTCAATAAGTCATATAACTCATGAGCCAAATGTACCATGGGTCATGTTTTCAAATGTACCCATGGATTAATCATTACACTGATCACAGGAAAGGAATGTATGTATTAAATACACACAATATAACATACATACACACATACATATGAATATAAATGCACTATGGATAATATTATAATAGTTAATGTAACACAGTGTTTTAAGTTGAGCATATCACTATATGTGTATGCATATACATATTTATATACAAAAATGTGGTAGATATATAAATTATATATTATATATCATATTAATTATATATCATATAAACCACAAATATATAAATGGTAGAGTTTATATATAATATATGACATAATCATATATAATATAATCATATCTATAACAAATATATACACATATATGTATCATATTTTTGATCTCATGTAAAGATCTAATCATCATTTTTACTTTTATTTTTGCGTCTTTTTTTGGAGGGGGGAAGGCAGGGCAATTGGGGCTAAGTGACTTGCCCAAGGTCATATGGCTAGTAAGTATTAAGTGTCTGAGGCCAAATTTGAACTCAGGTCCTCCTGACTCCAGGGCTGGTGCTGTATTCACTGTGCCACCTAGCTGCCTCTAATCATTTTTATAAATACAAAAACACATGGATGGCTCTACATATTACATATGTACTATTATATGTGTTTTATAATATAATATACATGCTATTATATAGATTATTATATATTAATATATGTATAAAAATTGTTTTTAAACACTTAATTTGATTCTCTCAACAATCTCAAGCATGGTGCTGTTATTATCTTAATTTTAAGAAGAGGAAGCTGAAGTTGATGAAGATTAAAGAACTTGACCAGTCCCACAGCAAGCACCTGAGGCAGTATTTGAATTCATCTTTGACTCTTAAGTTCAGCATCTTATCCACAATGATAAGCAGCTCCTATTTTTATTTTGCTACAATTATTCATCATGTAAACTCTTGTTGTCTATGACCCTGTTGTTGTTGCTGTTCAGTCATTTCTGTTGCATACAATTCTTTGTGACTCTATTCGGAGTTTTCTTGGCAAAGACAATGGAATTGTCTGCATTTCCTTCTCCAGCTCATTTTTACAGATGAGGGAAAATGAGGCAAACAAGATAAAATGACTTGGCCAGGATTACACATCTAGGAAGTGTCTGATACCAGATTTGAACTCAGGAAGATGAGTCTCCATGGCTCCAGCCCCTGTGCTCTATCCACCGACCCAACTAACTGCCCTAGTGTGCCTAAGATCATGCCCCTAGAGCTAGCTTATATTAATTTATTGTCATTGTAAGCAAACACTTGGATAGGGTCTCTAGTTAATCCAATTTAACCCAAAGAACCAGAGCTTTTTCTTTCCCAATGTTTAACAGAGTTGATGTAGAAGTTGGGTACAGGCAAGCAAGTAAGAAGTTAACTAAGGGAAGATCAGGAGGAAGAAAAGATTGAATGAATCCAAGAACCATAGATTTTGAGCTGAAAGGATCCTAAAGGCCACATAGCCTAATGGTCTTATTTTACAAATGGGGAAGCTGAGGTCTAGAGAAGGGTTTCCTAAACTGTTGTTTTTTCTTTTCACTCATAACTCCTTTGGCACTTCTTAAACTGTGGGCTGCACCCCCCCCAGTGCTGGTCTAGAGATGTTAAATTACTTGTCCAACGTCACACAGGGTAGTCACACAATTATGTAGCACAGTTGATAGAGTGCTGGGCCTGGAATCAGAAAGTTTGAATTCAGATCCAACCTCAGATGTCAGATACTCAACTATGTGACCCTAGGCAAGTCACTTAATCTCAGTCACTCTCAATTTCCTCATTTATAAAATGGGGTTAATAATTGCACCTACATCTCAAGTTTGTTGTGAGGACTAAAATGAGCCAATATTTGCAAAGCACTTTGCAGACCTTAACATGCTATATAAATGCTAGTGTTTTTGTTGTTGTTGTTGTTGTTGTTATGGGTGGTAAAGCCAGGATTTGAGCCCAGTACTCTTATTCCAAAGCTGCTAAGTGGCACAGTGGATAGTGCTCTGGGCTTGGAGTCAGTAAGATCTGAGTTTAAATATATCCTCAGAAACTTCCTAGCTGAGTAACCTTGGATAAGTCACTTAACCTCTGTTTGACCCTAGAGAAGGAAATGGTAAACCACCCCAATATCTTTGCCAAGAAAATCTTACAGGGTCATAAAGAGTCACACATAACTGAAAGAACTCTGATTCCAAATCCATCATACTTTCCAATGCATTAACATTTATGAGGGAAGAGACTACACAGAATAAGGTATTTCAAATAAAACAATGAGGTAGAGAGGAACCAAGGGAATGTGGAAGCACTTCTTCTAGACCTGGACAAGAGAGGAAAGAGGATGGTCTATTCATCCCTTACCTTGCCTAAAGGCATTGCAAAAGTACAAAGAGTGTTGGTGTGGAGGTGAGTGGGGGCAGAGGAAAAGGAAGAATCAAACCCTAGCTAGGGAAAGGGTATACTTTGAGACCTTCACAGAACATTCCCTGGAAGTGAAGCACTGCTTTAGAGTCCTCAGAGGATAATGGGTATGTAAGGCGATTGTTTTACTCTGGGCAGTGAAAGTATTTCTCAGGACCATATAACACCCCAGAAAATAAGGAATGCAGGTCCAATCCCCAATGCAAAGCATAGGTGGATAGCAGGATGTTAAATACAGAAGAATGATTTGACTTATCCTTGACTGTGCAAGGAGTTTGTGGAAGAGCCTGGAAAAGCAGACTGGAATTCATAGATCTTGAAGGTGGAAAATATTAAATGGTAGAGTTTGTGTTTTATATTAGGGGCATTTGGAAGCCATTGGAACTGCTTGAGGAGAGTGACATGGTCAGACCTAGGCTTTAAGAATATGGATTTGGCAGCTATGTTGAGGATGGGCTGGGGAAGGGAAAGGCTAAGAGCAGAGAGAGAAGTTAAGAGTCTATACAGGAGAGAGGAGAGCATGGCTTAAACTGAAATGGTTGTGACCTGAATGGAGAGAAGCAAATAAATATAAAATATATCATGAAGGGAGAAACAGCAGGTTTCAGCAAGTAATTAGATATAGGATTTGAAGGAAGGGGAAGAGTGGAAATGAACACTTGTTAGAGTTACCATAGAAGGGGTTCTTTTCTGTGTATGGTTTGGATTAAATGGCTACTGGAAGCCCTGCCAACTCTGAAATTTCGTTATTTTATTATTCATCTGATATAACATTGGAAGCACTAGTCATAGCAACAAGGTAAGAAGAAAAATCTAAAGAACAACCAGCAAACAAGAAACATCAACAAAGAGGAAGCAAAATCATTTCTATTAGTGGAAAAGATGCAAGTTTGCTTAGAAAAGCCTAAGAATCAGAAATGAAATTAATCGAAGTATTCGCTGGTTTCATTAAAGGAAACAAAACAATATCACAAAAATCTTTAGAATTTCTATAAAGTACTAAGATAAGCCAGGAGGAAATGATAGAAAGAGAAATCCCATTAAAGAGAAATAGAAATACTTAAATGTCTTGGAATCAGCCTAAAAAAAGGTTACAAGACTAACATACACAAATGAAACAAAACAAGAAATAAAAAACTCCACCTCTTTCAAGAAACAACATCAGAGGAATTCATTGTTTAGTAACAGGCTATGAACAAATCATTATACTCCTACCCCCGATTAATCTACAGATTATTCAATAACATCACAACCAGGGTGGTACTGGACCCAATTTGTGTCAGGTCATAAAAGCTGATTATTATATTTTTAGTGGGAAGCTTTATACTTTGGAAATCAGCAAATGCTACCAATCAGGGTTTGATTTATTATTTTGTTAATTGTGCAGACTTAAGAAAGTGATGGGAAAAATGTTAATAATGCAAATAAAATTTAAAAATGTATCCTGTGTACTTCCCCCCCCCCCCCCATAGACAGTTAAACACATATCAATGTATCCTTGGTTCACAACCTTTGCTTTGTCAGTAATAATGTCTTGCTTTTTTGTTTTTGTTTATTTTTGCAATGTCGGTTAGTATGACGTGTGTGTGTGTGTGTGTGTGTGTGTGTGTGTTGGGGGGGCAGAGGAGAAGAGTGGTTGGTAGGAAGTGATATTCCAATATTCCAATTGATCTGTGATCTCATCAGTGTAGATATTCTCACTAATAATACCTGTGCATCCTGTATAATTCTTGTGCACATACTCCCCATAGTTCTCCACAATGGGTACATGCAATGATTTTGGGTGTTTTTGTGTGTCCTACAGATACTACTAGGATAACAATGGAGTACATAGGTTTTTCCATTAATTCTCCCTTACTGGTCTCACTACATGTCTAGCTCATCTGTCTTTTTTATTATTCATTTCCTTCAGGACATCCTCTTCCCTGCTTTTCCAGCATGGTGTCTTGTCGATGGTGAGTTATACAGCATGTCCACATCCACTGTATCCACCTTTACATCAGCCTTTAACTGGTCTTCAACTTCTTTAGACAATGTTGTGTCCAGTTGAACACCACCACCAATCTTAAAAAGAAGAATGTCTGTTTAAAGGATAAGATTTGAGGGGATAAAACTTTACAATTTCCCTAAGATGATCCAATCCAAGATTCTAGTCACTTTCTGCTTCATTCTCTCTGGCTTATCAGTATTCCCATTATGTAGCGCCCAGGAGACATTCAGTCTTATAAACAAAATGAAACAAAAGTCTCTCTAATAATACTACTTCTTTTCAGTTACCAGGTCAGTCTTTGTTTAATCTTTGTCTCTCTCATCATGGCTTCATGACTCCTTATACATCTTTCAATTCAAGTCAATTAATGAATGAGTAATTGATGGCACGTTCTCCTAATTGAGGGCCATCTGTGGACATGGGCATGCATCATTTGCTTTCCACTCCACCATCAAGCTAGATTTAAGCGAACATTTCAAAGATGCCTCATAATCATTCCTGTCACACTCCCCCCAGGAACTTGTTTTTGAGTCTGAATACTTTCCATTTATGACTGTGCTACATTTCCTACCCTCTGGCCAACTGGAGTCCAATGTGCCAACTCTCTTTCCATTCCATGATCTGTATGACAGCTGACAGATGGCCAGTAACAGACAGTTCACTTTTTAAATATAGATTCCATGCAACAGTAAGAGTGAAGAGCTTGCTTTAAAAAATCTACTTTTCACTTTGTGGGGTCCCACTTTGCAAGTTTTTTCCTGCAGTATTCAACCCTTTTCTCTGAAACAGGAATGTTCTCAGTAGGCCAGTTCTACTAACACAGTATCTTCCCTACACCTTTGTCTTTTATATGGGTCTCCCCACCTCTTTTTCCAACAAAACGTCTTTCAAAAATCAGGCACTGCCCTGACTCTGTGTATGTAAGTGTGTGTGTGTGTGTGTGTGTGTGTGTGTGTATAAGAAAGGGCACCAGGGTTATGAGGGAAATCATGCAATGTAAAAGCTCAGTTGGGGGAGGTATTAAAGATTTCATGAATCTTATTTGGTTTTGCTTCAACAGAGTTTCCTTTACACCACATTTATAGTTGCCTTTGGGTAAGAAAGCATGTAAAACTGTATCCTGCCTTTTTCCATACTACAGTCACACATACCTCCTAGCACCTACAGGGATGGCAAGAGAATCTCAGTATAAGTCACCCAGAACAGAAAAAACAAATGCTCTTGGGAAAATGTCCCTGGGAAGATTTTGAAGTAATTTGTGGCTTTGTGACCTGTATAATGAATGAAAATACATAAAATTGCATGATCATATCAGTACATAAAGAAAAAAGCTTTTGACAATATGCAATGCTTACGTTAAGAACCCTATGAAGCTTTAGTCTCTCTCTCTCTTTCTCTGTCTCTGTCTCTGTCTCTCTCCACACACACACACACACACACACACACACACACACACACACACACACAAATACACACACATAATATACACACAATATATTAATATGATAAAACTGTTTCTCTAAAACCAAAACTTAGCATTATATATATTGATGAAACCCTATAATTTTTCCTTGTGAATGCAAGAATAAGGAAAAATCTCTCCTCTTTTCCCATCATCCATTCCATTGTTATTTTACAGTTGTAGAAATCCTGACAATTAAAGTGAGAAAAACAGGCAAAGAGGAGAAAAAAAATCCCCATTTGCTCATTGCATGATGTTTTACTTAGAAAATACCAGGAGATCAGAAAAGAAATAAATGATATAATTAACAATGAAAATAGCAGATTACAAACTAAAACTACAAAAACTAAAGAGCACTGGGGGGGGGGGGGCTAGGTGGTGCAGTGAATAGAGCACTGGTCCTGGAGTCAGGAGGACCTGAGTTCAAATCTGACCTCAGTCACTTAACACAAAAACTAGCTGTGTGACCTTGGGCAAGTCACTTAACCCCAATTGCCCTGCCTTCCCCCCTCCAAAAGCAAAAAAATAAAAAAAATTAAATTTTGGGGTAGCTAGGTGGTGCAGTGAATAGAGCACCAGCTGTGGAGTCAGGAGGACCTGAGTTCAAATCTGACCTCAGTCACTTAACACAAAAACTAGCCGTGTGACTTTGGGCAAGTCACTTTACCCCAATTTCCCTCCCCCCCAAAAAGCAAAAAAATAAAATAAACAGCACTTCTCCATAACAATAACAAAATCTGGGAGAGAATAAGAGGGAAGAAAGCTCTATTTGTATAACTATAAAATGTAGAAAAAACATCAAGCAGAAAATCTATCAGAGCATGCTCAATAGCTGTACGGATGTAATTACAAAATGTTCCTTAAAAAATGAACCAATGTAAATGACTGGAAGAATATCCAGTGCTCATAATTTTGAGCACTGAATATTCTTCCTGGACTATGCCAATATAATAAACATGATAATGCTTTTATAATTAATTCATAGAGTTGATACTATGCCAAATTTCTAAGAAGGCATTTTACAGCATAAGATAAAATAATAGAAAAAGTAAATCAATGGAACAGATTAGAAAAGAAAGTATCAGGAATAATTGGGAAATCTGATGTAGCCCTAGCTGGTCACTGCTTGGCTGAGGACATGGGAACTGGCAACCTGACTTCTCAAGAGAGGAAGTAGGTTCCCTTATGCTCATATTCTTTGGCTCCCCATCCTCATTACAGCTATGCTGGGGACAACTCTTTTTTTTTCTTTCTGGTCTAAGGTTTTCCCCAAATTGAGGGAGGGAACAGGAAGGAAAAGAAGTACTTAAGGCATCTTTTGAAGACGGTCTTTCCATATTCACACAAAAGGGAAAAATAATTATAAGAAAAGGTATCAGAAGAATTTAAGCAGCATTCATAAACTTCAAATAAGTTAAAATCTGCTGTGGAGGTGGCACTAAACCTCATGGGTTTATCATGATTATGTCATGATAAATGATTTTATCATTATATCGTGAAGACGTAATATAGTTTAGCAACACTGCTAATTAGTCATTCTTCTCTACTGAGCATAGTCCATTGAAATGCCAAATCAACAGTGTTTATCAAACACCTACTATGTGGCAATAACTCTGTTAAGTTCTTCAGATACAAAGAAAGGCAAACACACACACATGTGCGCTCGCGTGCACACACACAGACACACACACACACACACCAATAACCCAAACCAAAATCAAAAGTTTCTTCTGTCAAGGAGCTCAGTATAATATCCACATCTATATCCATATCTTCATTGATATCTATATCTATATAGATATAGCTATATACCTACTGGAGATTATCACAGAGAGAAGACTTTAGCATTAAGGACAAGGAAAGTCTTGCAAAAATTGGGACTTAGTCAGCATTTTACAGAAGCTCAGGAGATAGAGATGAGGAGCAAGTGGATTCCAGCCTAGGGAAACAGACAATGAAAATGCCCACTGTGGGATGAACTATCTTATGGGGAGAACAACAAGCCATCCACAGCTACTGGACAGCAGAGTACATAGCAAGGAGTAAGGTATGAGAAGACTGGAAAGTCTGATTCAAGCTTGATCTTTGTTTCTGGTCGTCTATCTTTAGAATACTGATTCTTCCCTTGGAACTATCCAGCAGGACAACTGCTGCTGTAGTCACTAGACCAGCCGTAATTAACCAATTCACCAGACACTACATCTATTGTCTTGCTGACTTTCTAGAGTCTCATGACTTTCTGAAACTCACAAGTTTGCTTGGATGCATCCATCTTGATCATCTAGTTGAAAAACCAGAAGAAAAGAGAGACAGCTCCATCCCAGCACAAACTGTTCTATGTAGGACATGTCTTCACAGTTATATGGGATGAGGAGAGGGGGCTTCATATTAACTTTTTTTTTTACTGTTTCTCCCTCCCATCTCTTCAGTACACAGTTGCAAATAACCTTCATTCTTTGAAGCAAGAAAGGAAGAAGCATTGCAGGGCAGATTGACTCTTTAGTACGTCCACAGAATTCTATTCTAGCAATGGAGAGACCCAACCCATTGAAGAGTCATTCATAGCAAGGCAAGGAAATTAACATATGCTTAGGTTTCCATGTGAGCACTAGGAATGACATGGTCTCTACAAATGGTGACTAAGTATACTCTGAAAAGGGTATGAGGATAGGGAGAGGGTACTCAAAGAGCACATGGGACACTGAAGACATAAATTAATATCAACTTATATAATGCTTTAAGGTTTATAAAATATTTTGTGTGTGTGTGTGTGTGTGTAAAATTTGATTCTTACAACACTGAGAAACAGGTGCCATTGTTATCCTCTCTCCTATTATTATTTTTCAGAAGTGGAAACCAAACTGAGAGAGCTTAAGTGACTTGCTACCTAGAGAGGGTCTGGGAGATATGAACCCAACTTTTTCTGACTCCAAGCCCAATATTGGATTCACTGTGCCACCTTCCTGTTCATCTAGGAAAGAACTCTTTATTTGACAAAAATTGCTGGGAAATTTTGAAAGCATTATGGTAGAAATTAAATTTATACCATTATCTTATACCATATGCCACAGTAAACCGAAATGAATATATTACCTCAATATTATATATCACACAAAAAATAAGATGAGAAGCAGATCAAATACTTTTCACAGTTATGGTTTAGGGACAATTTTTAAACCAAATAAGGGATAGAGGCAATTATAAAACATAATACTAGTCATTTTAATTTCATGAAATTGATAGACTTCTGCATGAAATTAACGCAAATAGGGTAGGAAGTGAATTGATCCACTGACAAAATTAGTTGTAATCAATATCTCTGATTAGTGTCTTATATCCAAAATATAAATGCATATAATATATCTATAAGATTAAAAGCCTTCCTAATGTAGAGTAGTACAAAAATATAAAGAAACAATTCTCTAAAGAATTTCAAACTATTAACTGTCATTTGAAAGAAGGTGCTAAATTACTTATAATAAGAGAAATGGACATTTAAAAAAATAACCTCTTAATTTTTACCTCATATACAGTAAGTTGGCAAAGATGACAAAAATCAGATTAGTTAATGATTAAAATGTCAACTCTTTGACCCTAATATTCAGCTGCTCATCATATGCCCTAAGAGTACCCATGACAAAAAAAGTAGACAAAAAAACTTATAACACTGCTTTTTGTAATAGGGGAGAGCTAAAAACAAAATAGATACATGAATGCCCCTCTATGAGGGAATAACTAGCAAGAGTTGGTACATAATTGTAATGCTATATTAACACATTGTAAGAAATTGTTAAATATTACAAATAAAGAGAAACATACAAAAATAAAGTGAAAGATAAATGAACTGATACAAAATGAAGTAAAGGAGACAATAGCTTTCAGGGAGGTAGCATGGACAAGAGAAGTGAGTGAGGTTGGTAAGGAGAGTGGGACAGATTTGGAGCAGGTCCATGAGGAATGCTATGTGATGTAACAAAGACATGAATAAAAGGCTTTCTGAACAGTATGGAGAGAACAATTGAATTTGTAGCCCAGTCAATCTACTCCAGGAAGACTGACTAGCCTATGAGTCAGAGCAAAGAAATCAGGGAATGGGAGGTTACCTAGGGTGAAGGAAATCCCAGAAGACAAGAATACTGAAAGGCCAAGCCAGTGAAGGGTTCTAGACAGGTGAGTAATTCCAACGGCTGAAACAACAGGTTGGGTAAGGAAATCAATGAAGGCAGAACAGAGGGGATGAGATTAATTGTGCATAGAGCTCATGCTTTAGGGTGGGGATAGGAGGAAACCTTTACAAGCCAGATACTGTAGTGGCTTTCCTCCAAAACCTCAGTATCTGAGACTTTGTCAAAATATTTAATGAACTAGACATTAAAAAAAAAAATCTTGGGTGTAATGATGTCAAGAGAAAGCATTATTTTCTTTTTGTAAAAGTAAATTTTATGTTTATTTTTAGTTTACATCATTCATTTCCACAAGATTTTGAGTTACAAATTTTCTCCCCATCATTCCCCTACCCACCACCCCAAAACAGTGATCCCACTGTATACCTCCTCCCCCAATCTGCTGTCCCCTATATCCTTCCCCATTCCCCCTCTGACTTTCTGGTAGGGCAAGAGGGATCTCCATACCCAAGTGTCTGTATTATCTTATTTCCCCATTGCATGTAAATAATAATAGTAATAATAATAATAATAATAATAATA
>JAQQSU010004950.1:0-13939 GCA_028627135.1 Pseudochirops cupreus | reverse complement strand
AATGTGAAAGTATTTGCAGATCCTATACATGATTGCACGCCACCATGGGGGGGTGGGGGTGGAAGGGAGGGGAGAAAATCTGAAACTCAAGTGATTGTGGAACTGAATCTTGTAAATTAAAAGTAAATGAGTAAATAAAAAAAATTAGAAAAAAAGAATCTCTAATTGCAGAGTTTATAAGCAGCATGGTGGGGCAGAATCTATTATGCTTCAACTGAAGTAAAAATGGCAGGGGGTAACAATCATGATCTCAGGCAAGGCAAAAGCAAAAGTAGATTTAATTGAAAGAGATAACTGGGGAAACTATGTTTTGCTGAAAGGTACCATAGATGATGAAGTAATATCAAAATAAATTTTACAAGTTTCTCTGATAAAGGTGTCATTTCTTAAATATACAGGGAACTGAGTCAAATTTATCAAAATAACCATTTTCCAAGAGATAAACGATCAAAGGATATGAACGAGCAGTTTTCAGAAGAAGAAATCAAAGCTACCTATAGTTATATGAAAAAATACTCTAAATCACTGTTGATTAGAGAAAGGCAAATCAAAATATTTCTGGGGGTACCACCTCACATTTATCAGAAATGGCAAATGCTGAAGGGAATGAGGGAAAATAGGTACATTTATAAACTGTTGGTGGTGTACTGAACTGGGCCAAACCATTTTGGAGAACAATGGGAAGCTATGTCCAAAGGGTTATAAAACTTTGCATACTCTCTGATCCAGCAATACTGCTTAATTGGTCTATGCCCCAAAGAGATCAAAGAACAAGGAAAAGGACCTATATGTACAAAAATATTTATAGCAAGTCTTTTTTTTGTGGTGGCAAAGAATTGGAAATTGAAGGGATGCTCATCAATTAATATATGATTGTGATGGAACTCTATTGTGTTATAAGAAGTGGTGAGGGGGGTGGTTTCAGAAAAAAGCATGGCAACACCCATATGAATTAATGATATAAAGTGAAATGAGAAGAGCCAGGAGATCATTGTGCACAGTAGCAGAAATTTTGTAATGATGATCAACTGTAAAAGATGTGTCTATTCTGATCAATATAATGATACCAGGCAATTCCAAAGGATTCATGATGGAAAAATACTATCCACCTCCAGAGAGAGAACTGATGAGCTCTGAGTGTGAAATGAAGTATAATTTTCTTGCTTTACTTTTTTTTATATGTTTTACATGATTTCACATGTATAAGTGATATATTATTTGCCTTCTCAGTAGGAGGGTTAGGAAAAGAATCTGGAATTCAAAATTTAAAAAGAAAAGAATGTTAGAAATAAAGCAGTTTTAAAAAAGAAAAAATATTTTGAAAAATATTAGATGGGTACCATGTGCATCAATATGTCTGTGTATACTATATGTGTTCGTGTAAGTGTCACAGATGCTTCCTATTGATGGAAAAAGAGTAGAGAAAGAAGAAATGGGGGATGAGTGGAATAAGAGTCTAGAAATGAGGTCATAGACTGAAGCTAAGTCAATTATGACATAGCTCCAGACGTGAGTTCAGTTCTGGAGTTTCTGGAGACTGCACATAGCTCGCTGTGCTTCCTCCTCAATCTTATCTTTCCTGCATGCAGCCTTGTACTTTCCCTCTTTTGTCTTTGCTCATGATATGTGTCATGAAACCCAACAATTAATCACCTGTCCACAAATCAACCTTCTTCATCCACCCAAATCCTAAGCATTTTTCAAAGCCCTAGCCAAATGCCACCTATTTCATGAAGCCTTCCATGTTGCTTCAGTCAAAAAGAATTCAACATGTCCAAAATAAAACTCATTATCTTCCTCCCTACCTCCTGGGAAACCCACCCCTCTTCCAAACTTCCATCTTTCTATGAAGGGCACCCAAGTTTGCAAGTGTGGAGTCATTCCCGACTCCATACTCTCCACTAACCCACATACCTAATAATTCATCTCTTCCAATCAAACACAGCATTTACTCTTTCATTTTGTTTAAATTTACGACTCATTTGGCATTCCTTCTGTATGAAATCATAGAATGTGAGGGCTGGAAAGGGTCTGAAAAAGGTCATTTGTTTCAGCTCTTTCGTTTAACAGGTGAGGAAACTGAGGCCCAAAGTGGTGCTTTTTGTTTTTCAGAAAGATAGATTCACAACCATGTATCAAGTCCCCACTATGTACCAGGCGCCATGGTAGCTGCTAGACATAAAAAGACAAAATATAAAACAGTGCCTTTCCTCAAGGAGATTAGAGCCTGCTAGAGAGACGCATTTACAAACATATGTGTGAGACAACTTAAAGATGGAAATAATTCTAACAGTTAGAAGGATCTGACAGGGACTGAGCACTTGACTTGAGCTCTCACAAAAACTGAGGAGTCTAAGAGGCAGAAATGAGAAGATGGTACATTGGAGCTGATGTGGATACAAAGGTGCCCTAAGGGTTAAAAATAATATTAAGGGGGTGGCTAGGTGCTGCAGTGAATAGAGCACAGGCCCAGGAGTCAGGAAGACCTGAGTTCAAATCCGGCCTCAGACACTTAACACAAAAAAACTAGCCATGTGACCTTGGGCAAGTCACTTAACCCCAATTGCCCTCCAAAAAGCAATAATAATAATAATAATAATAATAATATTAAGAATTGCTTTTCCAGTACTTTATGAAGTCCCTAATTCTCTAACCTGAAGGTGCCCTAAAGTCTCTTCCCTTATCTTGAAATACAATAAAACTTGCCCCTTGTCCTGGACCTTGGAATTCCTTTTCTCCCCCCATCCTGGGTCATAAAATTTCCCTGTCTCCCTTATCTTGTGTCATCTATCTTCCTCATTCTGTGCCTAAATCGCCAACCCCCTTTAGAAACCCTAAAATTACACCACTATCCTATAGGCTGTGTAGCTTTCTGGCTATATAAGTCTGGTCCTTTTCCTATATCAGCACCTTTGTTGAGCTCCTTGCTGAATCTCAGGCCCGCATGCTTTTGTGTCAATAAAGCTCCTATTGGTTAGAGAGAAGGTCTGATTGAATTCTTTCAAACCTGAACCAGCTTTCCCAAGACTGGCCTCAGCAGAGCCATTGGGAACATCCTATACAGAGGTGGGAGATGGAATATCAGGTACAGGATGCAGTAAGTAGGCCAGTTTGACTGGGACGTAGAGAGAACAAGGCAGATGAATGTAATGGCCAGTTGACATCCCTTTAGAAAAAGACTAGGTAATGATTGGTGAAGGGATTATGTTACCACAGAAAAATATTTCCATGTTCCTGTCTGGGATTTCAGAGCAGTTAGAATTTTTATGAGGATATTCTTCATTGAAAGGAATGGTGAATTGTCAGTAGGCAGCCTGGTAGACCCAAAATATGCCATCTGCTTTTCTCTGTAACCGTTGACCAACATAATAATAATAGCTAAAGTTTACATAGCACTGTTTATGTGCCAGGCAAATGTCAACTGTAATTATCATCTCATTAGATCTTTACAACAATACTGGGAGAGAGGTGCTAGTATCCTTATTTTATAGATGAGAAAACTGAGGCAAAAAAAAAAGAGGTTAAGTGACTTACCTAAATGACTTAATATATCGCTAATAAATGTTTGAGGCCATTTTTGAACTCAGATTTTCCTGACTCTAGGTCCTTGTGTCACGGAGGTGTCCAATATGTGGAAGGCAATATTGAGGAAGATGAAAAGCAGAGGCTGGAAGACAGAGAGAAGTGTCATTGCAATGCCTGTGTCTTCCACAGACTGGAATAATCCTGAGCTAGGAATCGTATGTCTTTCTTAAAACTATTGAATATCATTTGTTGTTGTTCAGTCATTTCAGTCGTATCTGACTCTGTTACTCCACTTGGGATTTTCCTGGCAAAGATACAAGAGTGGTTTACCATTTCTTTCTCTAGCTCATTTTGGAGAAAGAAATGGTAAACCACTCTCATATCTTTGCCAGGAAAGGATAGGGAGGGAGGGAGAACTTTATACTCTATGCCCTTAAGGATAAGGAAACTGAGGTAAATAGGGTTCAGTGACTTGCTCAGGGCCACACAGCTAGTTTGAGGCCAAGTTTGTACTCACAAAGATGAGTATTTCTGATTCCAGGCCTGTTGCTCCATCCACTGGACCACCTAGTTGCCTGTTGATTGAAAATCATGAGTTTTAAATTCCAGGCTCAAAAGGAAGTTGTTTGTAGACCACAGATCCTATGAAGGCCTGAGGCCATCTGTCCTGGAGGCCTTATCTGTCATGGAAATTGGCGCCAGATGGACGATTTAGTTTTCTGGGCTTCTTTATCTGTAGCTGTCCCCGGTTGCTATAATTCCCCTAGGTCTGCATATGTTGATGGAGAGTTCTCAATGACAGTTGCTGACATTTATATTATATACAGTGCCTTAGATATAATAAGCATGTAGTGAATGTTAGCTGAATTGAATCAACATCATTTGCATAGATAAATGGGGATTTCATATGTAACCACCATTGACATTGTCAGGTCACTCCTAAAATATTTTTCTTTTCCTCTAAAACAAAGATAATACAGTGTGGTGCTGGTTTTGGAGACTGGAACACGACTTCAAATCCCACCTCATGTTACTAGCTGAGCAAGTCATTTAACCTCACTGAGCCTCAGTTTCCTCAACCATAAAATAGGGATGATAAAAGTCCCTATCTTACATGGTTGTTGCGAGGTTCAAATACAAAAAAAATGTGAAATGCCTCTCTATGCTTTAATTTTCTCATTTTAAAAAATTAGAGGAATAAGCTGACCTACATACATTAGACAGACTTTGAGAGAATCAAATAAGGCAGCACAATGTAGTGGAAGATGCACTGGGGTTTTGTGACACAAGACTTGAGTTCAAAGCCCAGCATGATCTTAGTCAATCTCATAACAGGCCTGAGCCTCAGTTTACTTATCTATAAAATGAAGAGGTTGTAAAAGATGACCCATAAGTTCCCTCCCCAGCTTCAATCTATGAACCTATGAACTATGTGACCAATCACTTAACCTCTGGGGTATAGCTTGTTCATCTGTAAAATGATAGAGTTTTGCTAGGTGACCACTAAAACCTTTGCTAACTCTGATTCCTTTGAATTCCTACCAATAAAGCATTTGAAGTTCCATTAATGGTTTAAAGTTATTAAATACTAAATTCAATGTGACTTTTTTTTTCAGAGAGTCAAATTAGGAATATGGAGATGAAATTGGCCAGGGTATGTGCTTGAGACAATGTAATGAGAGAGACTAGCAGACACTCATTAGAATGACCTCTTGCACAGTCTTGGGGCTCCCTCTTCATAGGTTAATATTTGAACTAGGCAGCAGCTGTATTATAATTCGTGAGTCAGTATGTGCTAACCTAGTGTAAAGCCATGCATGAGCAGCTCTCCAGAGGACTGCCGCTATGAATGGCTTTAAGGTTCTGATCACATAATAAGTGAACTCTCTATTTATTCAGCAGTAAACTAAAGCAAAACATTCACAGAAACCAAAGTACAGCATTCACAATACTATAACATAACAACTTATCACTAATGTGGTCACATAGTTTTCACTGAAAGTAGCTACATAGTTTTAAACAAAAAATATCATTCAGTAAATCCTTAACCTCCTTAAGGCACACAAAGTACAAATTGGGTCTAAGTTTTCCCACCCCTAGATCACATTGTCTTAATCTCTCAGTCAAAAAGTCTTCTTTCTTCTTGATTGGAGATTAGTTTCCAATGGTCCTTAAGGGCATAGAGTACAAAGTTCTCCCTCCCCTAGATCACAGTAAATCATGATCTTGACAGTCAGCACTAAGTACCCCAGGAAAGGTCTTTTCATCTTGACTGGAGGCTGGCTCCTGAATTCCATGGTTCTTCTTCCATGGGGTCCAGCTCCCTGGATCTACCCGACTGTCAACTAGATTCACAGGCAGGCAGCTCTCAGCTCCTTGTCCAGCTCCCATTCCATATTGAAGCTCACAGTATACAGTCCACTTCAGGTCTTTCACAGTTTCTGTTTCTGGGAAGACAAAGCTTAACAGAGCCACAATAATATTCATATACATTGTGGGCACCATCATCAAATCACTTTCTGCCTGTGAAATCAACATAGACCCAAAAACAAGGTCTGAGAAATCATCAGTGTAGTCACAGGACCTCTGAAAACATCAGTAAAACCCTTCTCCATGACTAACAGAAAACAAGAAAATCCTCTTTCAGGGCTTCTGAACCAGCAGTAAGGTCCCAGGGCTTCTGTAACAACAGCAATGTCCTCTACCAGCAGATGGATCTGACAAAGTAACATCAAAACAGACAGCCAAAGTGCCAACACCACAGCCATGCTTCCTCCCTGTTCTGTTCTATCCCAGCCTGTGCTTATACTTTTATATGGTCATTAGCCCCTCTCTGTTCTGCCCCTTCCGCCCGCTATGGAATTCACAGGTTCTGTTTCTTAACAAAGACTTGATGTAATCAGAGCAAGGCTCATAGATACTTGAACTGAAACAAGGTGCTAAGTACTTCTTTGCTTGCCATTACACCTAGAAGTCATTTTCTTCAATTGCTGGCTCAGTTAACTGAGAAACACACACACATATGTGCATGCATGCACACACACACACATACACACACACACACACACACACACCCCTCTTACTTTGACTACAACAGAAAAATTGCTAATTGTCTTCCATTCTCTTTGAATTTTTTAAGCCATCTGATGGGCAACTAGGTGGTACAGTAGATAAAGTGTCAGGAAGATTCTTCTTGCTCAGTTCAAATCTGGCCTCAGACACCTACTAGTTATGTGACCCTGGGCAAGTCACTTAACTTTGCCTCAGTTTCTCATCTGTAAAATGAGCTGGAAAAGGAAATAGAAAATCACTCCAGTATCTCTGCAAAGAAAACAAAGTTTGGGACATGACTGACCAAAACTACTCAACAACAACAACAAAAGCCATCCTGACACATGAAATTTGGGACTGGAGGTTATGGTATAGAAGAAAATAAATTCATTCAGTTTAATATAGTAAAAGAGGTACAGTACAGAAAGCATTTAGATTGTTACAAGACCTGGGTTCTGACCCCAACTCTGCTGCTAATTAACTATGTGACTTTGGATAAGTCACTTATTGTTGAGAGATATGAGACCTCTGAATCTCAGAAAGAATTACATCAAAGTGAAGGTCTGGGTCTAGATGGTATTTAAGATCCTACTCAATTCTGACCTGACATTGAAGTATTTAGGTGTTAGAACACCTGAGTTCAAATCTGGCCTCAGACACACTTATTAGCTGTGTAACCCTGGGTAAGTCATGTCACTTCTGTTTGCTTCATTTTTCTCAGCTATAAAATGGTGATGATAATAACAACTTTAGTTCAAGGCTGTTTTTAGGATCAAATTAGATAATAGAGTCAACCCTCAACTTTCAAGTAGGAAATGTACCTAAAAATGTTATGAAAGTGAAAAATACAAATGTTGATATGTAGGAAAGAGAGGGCTAGGTTGCCATGACCACCAAAAACTGTAACCTTTTACACAAGATTCTTAAAATAGACTTTTCTGCATGTAATCCTTTATAAAAAATTAATTTTCATCATATGTACTTCTCTTAACACACAAAGGATGAAAAAACCCATAAAATGCAATACACAAAATAAAATTGGTAACATGCAAAACATTTTTCGTTCTAGTAATTCCCTAGAATTTTGTGACCTTTTGTGCTAACATCTCAATTAAAAAAAATAATTCAGACAATACTCACTTTTCATAACACATGAAACCTACAGTATCATAAATACTGTCCAGCAAATAAAATTCTTAAAACTAAAACATTTTTAACCTGAATTTTTCCTTTCATTGTGTGAAACATTGTATCAATATAAACTTCTCTACCTTGGCTACCCTCTGAAAATCAAGGGAGAGGATTCTGGGACTTTAGACACTGCTCTCTGAAGACTCTCAGACTGGGGAAGTCTTGGCATTACCTCCAACACTGTCTTTCATGACTGGTAGATGGTGTTGGAGATCATGAAATAATCTGTCAGTTAGATCTGCTTCATGTACCTCTTGAGATCCTTAAGGGTCTCAGCATATGGAAGCATAGCAAAGGCATGTTGACATATAACCTTGAGGCTGTGATTGATGATGAGATTGGCAGTCTCAACTTCTCTAGCAAGCTGTTTAAATATAGAGACAAAGGCTGCTGATATTCTGGCACAGAGTTTATCTAACACGTTTATTTTCTCACTAAGCTGTATCACTGACTTTGCATGCTTGACCTTAGATCCCAAAGGACTTAGCACTGGGGGCACAATTGCAATACAAAACTTGAGTGTCAAAGGCAAACAATGAAAATATGCAAGAATTCTTTACAACTGTAGGGTAAATAAAACCAGGGAAGTGCCTAGTATTGGGTGCAGTGGCCTCGAGGCCACATGAGGCCACAGGTTCCCCAGTCCTGGCCTAGTAATTGCTGTACTAACTTGCCCATCTCATCTTTCACTTTTTTCTCAACAGCCAAGAATGTGCATGGTTGCCAATCAAAAGTAAAAATAGGATTATTAATAAAATCATGCAAATGCTTGAAGTCCTGAAAGTTAAACTAACTAATAATGTTGAGGATTGATTGAATTTGCAAAACACCTAGCACATGGTAGCACTATATCAATGCTTTTTTCCTTCTATTCCCCTGATATTCTCTTCCACTCTCATTTAAAATTCATAATTAGACTACAGCAAGGTACCAGTGAAGTTGTCACATCATTTGAATTTGAACTAAGTACTTCCATTGGACTGGAACCAATTATATTTTACATAAATATAGCTTTGAAAAGTGCAAATTCAATTTGCATGGAACTACTTTAAAGTATTAATATTTGCATTGATGTATACCATTCAATGAAGCTTACCTTTGAACTAAGTTGGCTGAGTGAATTAATAGTGTAACCAAATCTGAAGAATAGTGTTTAGCTTAGTTAGGTAGTCAAGTCCTTATCCCCCACCAAATAAGATTCTCATGAACACTATCCCAAGTTCAAAGCACTCTTTGGGTGACCCTTTATTTGAAATCATAGTTCAGGAATCTCCAAGTACATTTCTTTTGCCAGATCAGCCAGAGAAGAAGTGTCAAACATTCTGGGACCAGATTAAAATGTAATTGAAAATGTTAACAAAATAAATAAGAACACAATTGAATATAGATAATGTTAATATGTGGTTTTCTAAGTCAATATACTGAAGGCAACAATCTTTATTTGAATGGTTTCTATTTGAGTTTGACACCACTGAGCCAGAGAATACATTAGTTCAAAGTAAAAGGCATTTAAGTAAGTAGCAAAGCAGGATAAACAACATGGAAGATCCATCATACACACCAGAGTACATTCTTTCACAAATTCTCAGGCTATCAGTGGAAGATAGAACACAGAAGAGAAATATGAACGGCCAGAGAACACAAGGAAAAACTGAATTAACTCATGCTTTTAGTATGGTGTCCCAAGTGTAACCCCTCTTTTCTTCTAACATCACCACTTGTTCTGCTGAGATGCTTTTTGTGTATTTTCCATTATTAATGGCTATTTACCACTAGCTAGTTCTCTGCCAAACTGGATTTTCTCTGTAGCCTTTTCTATTAATGAAACAGTTTCAGTTCTTTTAAACAATTGTCTTAGGAACCATTTTGAGCTCTTTTATGAGTCAGAACCACAGTCACACCCAGTCAGCTTGCAAAAGCCCTTGGCTTGGATTTTCTTTCTTTAGGACTCCTTTACTTCTGTATCAGCTACCATGCCTTTATCCAGGGTGTTATTTGAGTTGAGGTTCCTTGAATATTCCTTTCAACTCTCATTATGCCTTTGGTTGCTAGCCTGAATCTACGTCATACAAATTTTCACTTAGCAAGACTAGAGAGGCAAAAGGAGTGGAAAGCCTTTTGCAGAAATCATATCCCAAATTACTTTACGCCTTAAAAATAAAAATTTTCAAGCACTCATAAACCATCCAATCAGGTTCTATTTACAAACATTTAATACAGTTATTACAAATAGTTCTTACTTCTTCACTAGGAAAGAACTGATCAAACTTGTATTTGGTAATTGTTAATCCAATAGCTTATATTACTATGTTAAAACTAACCAAATTATACTTCCTTAAAAATGTACTATATGCTTTTCACTGAATCAGATTGCTCTTATCCCCTAGGAAGTTCCAATTAGTAAGCTATTATAAAGTCAATTCCTGTTATCCTAGGGATAACAAGATCATACTTCAAAACTTCAACTGGGTTTATGATCTCATCAAATGTGTCCCTTCAACAGTACAGATCACAACCTAGCCATGCTTTCATATCCTTGAAATTCTTATTTGTGTCCTCCCATAAAATGTTCATAGTGGGGTCCACCAAAGGTTCCTGGACATTTAACTAATCCTCTTGACATTACATGGATGCTGATGGAACACACATAGGATTTCTAACTTGCCTGTGTAACTGACCCACCTCCCTTTCAGGTCTCAAATCTCTTTGATGCCCTCAATGCTGTTCCTTGTTTCCAATTTTTCATTGTTACTATTCTATAGATCATTTAAACTAACCGTGTGTTTATCTCTTCACTGCCTTTTGGGTGGCCAGCAATTCTGATCCTTCAAAGATTAAGGAAATTCACAGGACCCTCTCCCCCTAATCATACAATAGAAAGTAGTTTCAAATCTTTTTTTTTTGAAACTACTTATGAGGAATACAAGTGACAGATGGAGACTTTGCTGCCCAAGTCATAATGAGAGAAATGAAAAGTCCAAAAATGTCCAAAAAGGCAGGCAACAAAAGTGGAAATTAGAAGGAGCAAAAGGCCTGAAATACTTTGGAAAAGAGACTATGTCTTGTAGCCAAGACCAAACTGGTGGCGGGGAAAGCCAACATATAGATACAAATGTGGAAGACTGCAACAGATGTACCTACAAGGTCCAAAGCAAGGATTGTTAACCCTTTTGTATATATTCTGGACCCCTTTGAAAGTCTCTGAAGTCTAATGACCCCTTCTCAGAATAATGCTTTTTAAATTTCAATTAGTGGAAATAAAGAAGTAATGTCCCACCCACTCATCCTTAGCTCACAAACTATACAAAAACCAATAGCGGGATGCATTTCACCTTTGGGCTATAGTTAGTCCAACACCTCTTTCCCATTTACAGATGTGTAAAATGAGGCCAAGAGAGGTTAAGTGACTTACCTGAAGTCATATAATTAGTAATTATCAGAGTCAAAATTTGAACTTAGGTATTCTGATTTCAAATCCAACACTCTTTCCACTATGGGCCATATAATTTAGGCAAAAACCTCATACCCCATTATGGAAGAGGAAAGAGCAAAGGGGCTGAGCCTGATTTCCTAAGTTAGTTTGTCTTCCCTTAAATGCATTAGGGATTTAGTTGTTTAAGTTGTCTTCTCCCTTCTCTTAAGAGCTAGTTTACATGTCTTTTGTTTTATTGCCTGACAAAAATTATATGTGACAAGCATATTAATTCTTTTAAAATTTATTTAATTTATTAATTGCCTATCTATATGTGTGTATATATATATATAAACATATATTTACAAAATCTTGATAAAGTGTAGAATTAGATGCAATATAGAGTGGAATTAATAATTTATATATTCTTAGAAACATATAAAACAAATGCCATCGAATTGGGCAGTTAGGTGATGCAGTGAATAGAGTATCAGGCCTGGAGTCAGGAAAACTCTTCTTCCTCTTCAAAAATGGTCTCAGAAACATACTAGTTGTGTGATCTCAGAGAAATCACTTAACCTTGTTTGCCTCAGTTTCCTCACCTATAAAATGAGCTGGAGAAGGAAATGGAAAAATACCTTGCCAAGAAAACCCCCAAACAGAGTGATGAATGGTAAGACATGACCAAAATGACTGAACAACAGCAACAAAAATATCATAGAATCACAAGATTTAGAGGTGGGGACCTGAGGACTGTAGTGGATCAAGAGCCAAAGATGCTGCATTCAGATCTTGGCCATTTAGTATCTGTGTGACTCTAGAAATCGCGTAATCTCTCTAAAGCGTCAGTTTCCTTGTCTTCAAAATGAGGTAACTGACAAAATGAATCTCTAGGGTACCTTCAAACTCTAGTAAATGTGTCTAGAAACAAAGTTAGCTTGAGATAGGAATATAGGAACCCACAGGATTTATTCTCCTATGTTCATTATACCCCTCCCTTCAAGACCGCCAAGTCAAAGCTCTTAATTTTACTAATGAGGAAACTGACGCTCAGGGGTATGAAACAATTTACCCAAGATCACATAAACTGAATTTCCAAAGTGAGATTTGAACCCAGGTCCTTTGATAACCAATAAAATGTTCATTCTGCTCTGCCACAACATCACCTCCTGCTAAATCTTGGAGCTTAGAGAAGCACCCACCAACACACTCTCTCTGCTTCTCATATCTCATTGGTCCCCCAGCACCCCATTTAATTAGGAAAACAAGTAAATAAGTCAGTAATACTAAATACATTCACATACACAAATATATATACACACATTATACATGAATACATATATGTAAAAAATATATACACATAGTATCTGTGTATACATATTCAAGATCAGGCCTGCCCAAGCATGGCCCTTGGGCTACTAGTGGCCCCTGTGAAACATGTAGGCTTATTCCTCTGCACACTCTTTCCTGTTTGCCACGTTACCTGCCACAAACAACCATTGTGAGTATGTCTCTGGTCTAACCTATGTGCCTCATGAAGAAGTTCAGCCTATTTTAATTTTGGCCCCTAGCTACTGCCAAGTTGTGCAGATCTGCTCTAGATACATATGTATAACAGACTATTTGTGTCTGATATGATAGAGCAGCAGTTCTCAACCTGTGGGTCACGACTCCTTGGGGGGTCGAACAACCCTTTCACGAGGGTCACCTAAGATCATCAGAAAACACATATTTCCAATGGTCTTAGAAACCGAGACACTGCTCCTCTATCCGTCTCCAGGGGTTCCGCCCACATGCAGATATGCCTACATATGAGTATTAAAGGGTTGAGACATTAGGAAGGTTGAGAACCACTGTGACAGAGCCTTCTGATCAGCTGCAGTTGGATACACTGTACACTGACCTTAACATAGTGATGTCATTTTGGTCCTCTTTGAGTACAAAGCACAACCACCAATATATGTATATGTATAAAATGTATATACATGTATGTGTATATATGTAGGTATGTGTATATATAAATATGTATGTATACACACATGTATAATGTATGTATTTGTCATATAATATATGTATATAACGTATAGTGTGTGTATTTATACACATTATAACATAAGGTAATGTATATGTTTATAAATTAAATATATCTTGTACAAGGTATGTCTTTGCATATATCATGATATATTATGACAGTGGTTCTCAACCTGTGGGCCACGACCCCTTTGGGGGTCGAATGACCCTTTCACAGGGGTCACAGGAGTCACCTAAGACCATTGGACAACACATATTTCCAATGGTCTTAAGAACAGAGACAGTGCTCCTCTATGGGTCTCCAGGCGGGTCCGCCCACATGCAGAGATGCCCACATACGAGTATTAAAGGGTTGAGGCATTAGGAAGGTTGAGAACCACTGTAATAGAGCCTTCTGATCAGCTGCAGTTGGATACACTGTACACTGACCTTAACAATGATGTCATTTTGGTTCTCTTTGAGTACAAAGCACAACAACCAATATATGTATATGTATAAAATATATATACATGTATGTGTATATATATGTAGGTATATGTATATATAAATATGTATGTATACACACATGTATAATGTATGTATTTGTCATATAATGTATGTATGGTAATATATATTTATAAATTAAATATATCTTGTACAAGGTATGTGTTAGCATATATCATGATATATTATGATATAATATATATTTGCCTATATCATAATATAGTATAAAATGAAATTTATGTTTGC
>JAQQSU010000495.1:0-22427 GCA_028627135.1 Pseudochirops cupreus | reverse complement strand
TTATTATTGACTACATCCAACTGGAACTTGAGACACACAGGCACTGCAGTTGGGAGATCCATCTTGCCCTACCAAAAAGTGACATAGGAGAGAATAGACCGGGGGCAGGGGGACACACTGGGATGGCTGTTTTGGGGTGGTGGGTGGGGAAAAGACGGGGAGAAAATATGTAACTCAAAATCTTGTGGAAATGAATGATGCAAACTATAATAAAATTAAAGAAAAAAAAAGGATTACACAGCTAGCAAGTAGCACAGCCAAACTCAAATGGAAACCTTTTTACTCCTAGTAGAGTGTACTTTTCACAATCCTATGTTGCACATCACATGAGAGTTTTAAATTATTTAATTTCAAGGCTTTGGGTCTATAAAATTAATGTCCTATTTTATCAATTTTGTTCATTTGAAGTTCTATTAAAATAATTTATCAAAAAAAAAAAAGAAATGGGGAGGAGATGGACTTCATATGTACCTGTAGAGGCTTATGCAAATTGATGCTAAATGAGAAGAGCAGAACCAGGAAAAATTTGTACACAATCACAGACACATCGTATATGTGATGACCAGCCTTGATAAACTGGACTCTTCTCAGCAATGCACAGCTATAAGACAACTCTACAAGTCTCAGGATGGAAGGAGATATCTACACTCAGAGAAAGATCTAGAAAGACCAGAGTTTAAATGGAGACTGAAGCAATCTACATGCTATCATTCTTTTTCGTGTTTGGTTTTGTTTTTTTTTTTCCCCATTATTCACTCCATTGGTTACAACCCTTCTTTACCACCAGACTATTGTACAATGTGAAAGTATTTGCAGATCCTATATCTGATTGCATGCCACCATGGTGGGAGAGGGGGGGAGGGAGGGGAGAAAATTTGAAACTCAAGGGATTGTGGAACTGAATCTTGTAAACTAAAAGTAAATAAACAAGTCAATGAAAAAAAGTATCATTAAATCTATCCATATGGCAAAAAATTGGAAAACAAGGAGATGCCCATCAATTGGGGAATGGTTGAACAAGTTGTGGTACATGAATGTAATGGAATGCTACTATGCTATAAGAAATGGGGAGCAGACGGACTTCATAATAATTTGGAGAGACTTATATAAATTGATGCTGAGAGAGAAGAGCAGAACCAAGAGAAATTTTTACACAATCACAGACACAACATATGTGTGAGAAAGTAAGTTCTTACCTCAATTGACTGGGCTCCTGTCAGCAAAACAAGGTTATAGGATAACTCCAAAGGACTCAAGATTAAAGGAGATATCCACATCCAGAGAAAGAGATAGAGTCTTACTGCAGATTGAAACAAACTACTTGCTCTGTTTCTTTTTCTTGTTTTGTTTTGTTTCCTCTTTCCCAATGATCATTCCATCAGTTACAGTCCTTGTTTAAAACCAGACTAATGATTAATGGGAAGTTATTTGTAGATCCTGTATCTGAGTGCATGCCTCCATGATGGGGCAGGGAGAGAGAGAGGGGGAGAAAATCTGAAACTCAAAGGACTGTGGAACTGAACGTTGTAAACTAAAAGTAAATAAACCAAAATTAAAAAAAAAAATCTATCCATAGCCTAAATTCATGACATAACTGTTAACTCTCTTTAAGTAGCCTCCAAACTTAATATGTAAAATACAAAGAGAGCAAACTAGTTAATGCTAATTCTGGGCTTTTTTACAGTATTTCATACATTGAGGTTTCTTGAATTCATTAGACAAATCTATGGGCAAGTATATTAAATGGGGGAGGAGGGCTACCATGATATAGAAGGAGTAGGAGTCATGGCATCAGAAGTCTTTTCACAAATGTTTAAAACATAGTTAAACCCAATGGCCTAGAGAACATGATGCAAGAAGTTAAAGTTGACCTTATAATAATGACTGACAGTTGGTAGGATATGACTCACAATTAGGATATAAAAATGAAAAGAACAATTCAAAAAAGAATAAATTATATAAAATGGCAAAGGAATTGAATTGTATATCAAGAAGACATACAATTTTTCCCATGAACAAATTTATGAGCCAGAGGAGAGACACGCTAGAGAGCCTTTGGCAGAGAATCACTGGAAAGAAACAAAAGTTATATTTTAATATACATGTGTTACATATGTCCAGTATAGAAGGGGAAAATGGATGATAATTTCTTGATCAATTTGATAAGCTTTTAGGGAACTGAGTCTTTCTTTACAATTTTTAAGAGTATCTCACTATGAAAATTGTGGACATGCCCACTGATACCTTGAGGGAAGGACTAAGGGTATCTGATTTCTTTTCAGTGTATTGAACTCCCCCAAAGAGTCATTAATTAGAACAGACATTGAGGGAGGAAACACCTTGGGGCACCTTCATTGCAGAGGTGGGCTTTTTTCACTCTTTTCATTGTGTGAAAGGTTCTGAAAATACAGCAAAGTTAAGAGTAGATTGATATTAAGGAAATATTTACCCCTTTTCCCTCCTCATCAAGAGCCAATCTTGTCCCAAGACAATCATTGGCAGCCTTTAGGTGGAGAGGAGGGGAGATTTCCTTCTAGCCTTCAAATCTGTTCAGTTCTCAGAACAGGAAGAGTTCTCAGAACTCATTGAGTCAGAGGGGATTAGAGGTTTCCTCTATAACATCCTTTTGAGTTCTAATGTGGCGTAAGACACTTACTAGCTGTGCGACTGAACAAGTCCCTAAACCCTGTTTCCCTCACTTCCTCATCTGTAAAATGAGCTGGAGAAGGCAATGGCAAAGTATCTGTGGATGATGATAATGATGATGATGACGATGATGATGATGATGATGATGATGATAAAATGGCAAAATATCTGTTCTCTTTCCCAAAGAAAACACAAAATGGGGTCACAAAGAGTCAGACACAACTAAAAATGAGTGAGCAGCAACAACTATATCATTTACAAAAATCGTCATCGAGCCCCATCTCCAGAGGGAATCCATAATCACAACTAACTGACCACTGAATTATCATCTAATTCTGAGTCTATTACGCAATTGACAGCATTCCAACACTACTCAAAACAAACTATAAATTTCACTGATAAGTTCTATTTTTGTGAAACTTACATTTCCCAGTGTATCCCCCTCCCTATCCTATTGCAGAGAGAAATCCCTTATAACAAAGAATTTTAAAAGGAGATGGGGGAGAGAGTTAAAAAAAAAAAACAACACTTGACTTATTGAAAAAATCTGCAGTGCTACATACCCAGAGTCTCCTACCTTTACAAAAACCTAATGGGAAGTATCTTCTTTTTAAAATTAATTAATTTATTTTTAGTTTTCAGCATTCATTTCCACAAGATTTTGAGTTCTGAGTTTTCTCCCCATCTCTCCCCTCCTCCTTCCACCCCAAGATGGTGTGCATTCTGATTGGCCCTTCCCCCAGTCTGCCCTCCCTTCTATCACACCCTACCTCTTATCCCTTTTCCCACCTATTTTCTTGTAGGGCAAGATAGATTTCTCTACCCCATTGCTGCATATCTTATTTCCAAGTTGTATGTAAAAACAGTCTTTTCTTTGGAACAAAGTTTGATCACTAAAATTTCATAGTATTTAATTTGCATTGCTTTGTTTTGCTTACCTCTCCATTTATATTGCTATAGTAATTATGTATATTGTTTTCCAAGTTCTTCAGTTGCTTCACTTTGCATCAGTTCACATTAGTCTTCTCAAATATTCAACATTCCGTGATTATTACAGAATTGTAATATTCCATTGTATTAATGTACAATAACTTGTTTAGCTATTTCCTAATCTTTGGGAAGCTATGTCCAGATTGTAGCTATTTTGCTACTATAAAAAGTGTTGCTGTAAATTTGTTGGTATATAATATGTATATTTGTATATTATAAATATATATTTATACATATATGCATGTGTGTGTGTATAAAACAATCTGGAAATAAAATAGCAAAATATTTTTACTCTTCCTTTTTCCCATTGACCTCCTGGAGGTATGTACCTAGTAGCAGAATCTCTAGGTTGAAGGATTTGGACATTTTAGTCACTTTCTTCCATAAGGATATTTTATTATTGGTCTCAAATATGTTGGCTTTAGATATGATCAATCGTTTCTTAACATGAGGACTGAAAGTTTCAGTTCAGTACAAGAAGTAAGAATAAGATGATGGAAAGGAATTTTTAAAATGCAATTATATGGACTTAGAAGAGTCAGAAAATAAAGGAATAGAGACTAGATGGGTGATGTCATTGGCATAGAGAATTCCCAGATGAGGAAATTTCCTCTACCAAAACAGGTTGGCACCTTGTCTGCAACATGGAGTCTTAGAAAGTTGCTTAGAATACTGTGAAGGTTTAAATGCCTTGTTCAGGTTGCCACTTCCAATATATGCTAAAGGCAATATTTGAACTTATTTTTGCTCTGAGACCAGTTTTCTGTCCTCTATGTCATGAAAAGTACTTATATATTCCACCATGCTGGATGCTATTTAAGAGTTAATCATCAATAATATTCATATAGTGTTTTACGGTTTGCAAAGAACTATGCTTATATGTATATATGCCTGTGTGTATATGTATGTATATGTATATATGTATATTATATATATATATATATATATATATATATATATATATACATATATATACTCATTTGGTCTTCACAACAATCCCATGATATTATTCCCAATTTTTAAAAATGAAGAAACTGAGGCTGAAAATTTCTGCAATTTGCCAAAGGTCAAATAGCTAGCATCTGAGGCAGGATTCTAACTCAGGTCTTCCTAACTCAGCACCCCTACTGATTGTGCAATCTAACTGCCTCCAAAAAGTCTCCTCTTCATCAGATATGACCCATCATATTTATGAATAATCACTTACATGTATATAGGAATCAAGGCCAAAAAAAAATGTTTTCTTTACAATGCCTATATAAAATAGGTAGCAAACATAATTATTCTTTTTTTCCAGGTAAGAAAGTGAAGGCTCTGAGAGGTAATTTGTGTTGTCTATAATCACACAGTTAATAAATGATAGGCAGAATTTGAATACAGGTCTGCTAAATCCAGGCCCAATATTCTTTCTGTTCTACTAAACTATGTTGTGTTCTAAATTAAAAAAAAAATAATAATAACTATTCCTCTCAAACATGATAATAGGGAAGAACCATGTGTAGGTTACTTAGTACATAGGCAAGAGTGGGGTAAAATTCAAATAGAAATGTGGATTTCTATGATATTATAATAACAGATAAAACTGAGTTTACTCTCAGAATCCTCTCCTCCATCTCTTGATATCCAATGTCTTTAAGTTGCCCCGAACTTCATAGTGGCTTGTCCTAACACCTAATGCCACTTACTTTACCTAAGCTAGGTATCCCTAATATCAGGCAATAATGGACTTGGTATCTGCTACCTAGATATCTCTCAGTTTAGAATCCAGTGCTCTACTGTGGGCCCTTAGTTTCCAGTTTTGCCAAGATATCCACAGCAAATATTTTAAAAATTCTCCCTTACCCAAGCACAAATAACTTATGGATTTGGGATTTATTTCCTAGTCTAAAATTAACCTAGTTAAATTCAGAAAATTTTCTATGTTTTTTGGGAGTATGGTATGCAACAGATTTTATTCTTCTTTTCCCTGTTGGTTTTGATTTAATGTACTATAAATGCCACTTGCAAATAGGTACTTGCACAGAAAGCATAATGATTTATACTAGACAAGTCATAAAAAATGCTGATTTCATTTATTTTAAAGTCTATGTACCTCCTAGGGGAAAGGATAGATGGTTAAATTTCTTTATTTGACTGGTAAGTTTGCTATACCTATTTGCAAGGTTGCTCTTAACTTACTGCTTCCTTTCAGATGCTTGAAGTTTCTGCTACTTGAACCAATCTCCAAATCCATATTAATGATACCATCCACATGAATATTCCAAGAGTGCCAAACACAGGTAAGGTCAGGACTGTACTTCTTTCACTATCTGGGGTAAGGAATGGGTGGTAGATAAGAGGCAGTTAGAGGCTAGCTCAGTGGACAGAGCACTAAGCCTGGACTCAGGGAAACTTGAGTTCAAATATGACCTCAGATATATTACTAGCTGTGTGACCCTAGGCAAGTCATTTAACCTATGTTTGCCTTAACCCATTGGAGAAGGAAATGGCAAAACACACCAGCATCTTTGCCAAGAAAACCTCATGTACAGTATTGACATGCTGTGGTCCACAGGTCACCAAGAGTCAAACAGGATTGAACAACTACAAAGAGGAGCTAAGGTGTAATGGAATAAGCAGTTGATTTGGAATGAGATAGTTTGGATTTTAATCTTGTTTCTTCATTAAACTGTAAAACCTTGGGCATGTGACCACTTTTTTTAAAGCCATTTCTATATCCACAAAATAAAAGAGTTGAGGTGCATGATCAGTAAGGGCGCCTCCACCTCTAAACTCTTCAGTGCTATTCCTACTATGACTAAGGTTTACCTCAAGGTAAATTAGCTCTAGTTAATTTAAGCTGCCAAGAGTATCAGGGCTCAAAGAAACATGAGGAGTCCTGAGCCAGCTCCTTCCCTTTCATTAACCCTTGACCAATCTAACCTATGCTGAAGGAATTCCAGATTCAAACCTATTGTCACCACAGGACCCCACCCCCACTGTGCTTATTAAAGAGCTTATATTTTATTCTAAAGGCAATATGGATCCATTGAAGATTTTGAAGTACAAAAATGACATAGTTCAACCTGTACATTAGAATGATTATTTTGGCAAATTCATGAAGCAGAGAGGAGAGGTGGGAGAATGCCCAATGTAGGATGACTGATGAGGAGGGTATTGCCATGGTCCAGGTGAGAGATAATGAAGGCGAAGTAAGGTGATGGCTTGTGCATGGAGAGAAATTATGGGGACAAGCTATTTACTTAAGAAAATCTCTATCTCATTCTCCTGAACCATGAATGAATCATCTTTGCTGTGTTTGCTATTGCTGTCACTGTAGCTGTGGTGGTTTAGAATTCTAGCTCTGCCGCTAACTACCTGTTTGATCTTGGGCAAGTCAACTTTTGGGGCCTCAGTTTCTCTCTGTGTCAGATGAAAGGACTGAAATGTAAGATTCCTTTCAATACCCAGTCTATGATCTTATATATATCCAATATCCTTTGGCTATTGGAGCCTCCAACTTCATAGCCACCTACTACCAGTTTCAAATCTAGAAAGGGAGACAGAATTTTCCTTCATGTTCTCTATGTTCTAAGCAAACTGCCCCTTTTGCTGCTCCCCACAAATCTTCTTCCTCTCTGCTTTCATACCCACTGTTTCTCATTCCTAGAATAAATTGTTTCTTTGCCTTCTATTTGAATCCCTAGTTGCCTTCAAGGCTTAGCTCACGAGTGCCCCCTCTGATAGGAAGTATTTCTTGATGCTCTTGAATGTTAGTGCCCTTTCCCCTCCAATATTTTTTTCTTTATAATGACTTTATATTGGTATCAATTTATTTTGGGGTATACTCCCCCCACTCCCAACTACCACCACTACTACTTCTCCCAAAGGAAAGTCTCAGAGACCAGAGACCAATGCATTTTCATCTTTGTATGTCCAATAGCTGGCACAGGAACTATAACAAGTGCTTAATGATGAATTAATAACAAATGACTCAAAAATGATGTTTCCTAGGGGACTAGGAAGAGGTCCTAACAATTTTTTAAATAAATTCCTTAGTTTAACACAAGGAATAATCAGACAATAAGATTGTAATGTCATAGATTGAACATTGAAAGCAACCTCAGGTTCCAAATCTTTCATTTTACAGATTAAGAAACTGATGTCCAGCAAGGCTCAATTCAATTCGATAAACATTTATTAAGTACCTACTGTGTGTCAGGAATTGTATTAAGCACTGGGCTGATTTGCCTAAGGTCCAATAAGTAGTTAGTGGTCAAACTTGAGTTCAAATGAAGATCTCTGACACCAAAACATAACCCTTTGCTTTGTCCTGTTGAGATAACATTCTTGTCCAGGCCAATGTGGTGGTTGGTCTGGAAACTCTACTTGAGTAGTTTTCTAGTACAAGAATTTGCTCATCAACTTTGGTAGAAGGATACCAGCCTTTGTGAGGACCTCCTTTTCTCCCTCCTTTTCTTCATTTGGCATGTTAATGCCTGTGGTTCTGTGAAACCCTCTACCCTTCAGAAAGACTATCTCTGCCATCTGTGTGAATAAATAATTCTCAAGCAGTATGCCAATGAGATTTTCATTATGCAAGGTGCTAAGACAAAGTAGCCACTGATCTGTGAAGGAAATTGGGCTTCATCTCTAGGATTTCAAAAGACTTTTGAAGACAAATGAGAGGGTTCCTATGTGAAGGATAAAACTTGAAGAATGTCATAAGTCAGAGGAGCAGCAAGTATGTACTCTCTTCCTTTCAAAATAAAAATGGCATGCAGTCTGGGATTTTCATAAGCAAGGAGCTCCCAGGTTATCGAGAAAAGCACTACGAAAAATGCATCAACCAAAAGTGTTGGGCTAAATTGTCCAATTACTCAGGCTAGACAGAAACTTTTAGAATGCGGCACACACACACAACTGGCTGAACTTGTTAGCTCATTTTCAATCACAATGAACAACAAGGTAGTTTCTTTTTTCTCTGAGATGAAAAACGAATAAGGTCATGAACCAGATATGTATCATTATTGTTCCTATTTGAAAGGGGCATGGCCAATGATATTATTTCCTGTGTTAGCTGTAAGACTTGATAGAAGCAGGAGAACAGGAAGGAAGACTACACATCCCTATACTCCTATAAGGGCCCATGCTCCCAGGCTGCAGGCCTCCTGAAAATTCTGAGGCAAAGAAATTGGATAGGGGAGAGGGGAAAATAATACTGACAAATAATAGGTTAGGTACCTTACACATATTTAGTAATTGACAAATGAATTAATTGATGATCATTTATTTAATCAATACCATTGGAACACAAAAGGTGAGGAAAAGGAACAAATTTCAGAGGTCACTAACTCTAGCCCCCTCATTTGTTAGATGAGGAAATTGAAATGTTACATGAATTTGAAAAAGATACTAGATGGGATGTGAATTGAAGCTTAAAAAATGAAATTTAGTAGGAGCAAATATAAAGTACTGAACTTGGGTTTAAAAAAATCAGTTTCACAAGTTCAGGATGTTGGAGATCCCATGACTGGAAAATAGGTTATATGGAAAAAGACCTTGATGAGTTAGTGGTCTATATGCTTGATATAAGTTGGCAGTATGAGGTGATTTCTAAAAGAATTTATGCAATTCAAATTCCACTTACTGAATTAAAGTCTGCAGATCAAAGAAGATGATAATGTTGCTCTACTCTGTTCTAATCAAACCATACCTGAGCTCAATTCTGGATGCCACATTTTTGTCACAAATACTGACAAACTAAAATATACCAATCAATCAATAAGCATTTATTAAACAACTATTGCGTTCTAGGCATTGTACTAGGTGCTGATCGTACAAAGTCATAGTAAAAATAGCTCATGCTCTAATGGATTCTATAATATGATCTAGCTAGGGGAGACTACATGTACATATGTAGACATGTGCATCATAGATCATGCACATATGCAGGTTATATTCACCATAGATGGAAGGTGATTTTGGAAGGAATACAATAGCTAGGCGGCATCATTAAAGAACCTATGGAAAAGCCAATGTTTGACTGACCTTTGAAATGATGGATTCTGAGAGAGATGAATAAAAGGGTATATAGAGAAGAGACTGGAACCCAAGCTATATGAGACCTGTTGAAGAAACTGGGAATGTGTAGCCTGGATGGAAGAGAGAAGACTATGATGGGAACTTGATAGCTGACTTGGATTCTATAATTTGCCCCAAATCAAAGTTAGTCAGTAGCAAAACAAATGCTTTTTCACTATACAGTACTATGCTGTTTCTATTTTCACAAAAGAGACCATGTGTGGAATAAAATTTGTATAATTCAGTCAGCTTTTTCATAAAGCCCAGAGTCAACCTCAAAGCTCCAGGAATTCTAAAGAGCTTGGAGAGTAATCCAAGACAGAACTTAAAATTCTTGAGATCATCTAAAATAATTATTCTATGCCCTTTTCCCTTGCTTTCTTTGTCCCCATACTTTACAAATTCACTGCCTGCTTATGGATACTCTGCTCGTTACCTCTTCTCCTCCTGAAAAACATACACTATCATATTTCCATAGCAAACATAGAATTTCTATTATAATGCTTCTCTTGGAGCATATCACATGACCATAGCCAGACCCTTCGAGGAAATAGTAATGAAATACTTATGACAAAGACAAAGATGGTAATATTCAATACTATATTCTTTATAGGATAGAGCTGGTTATCTACTTAGAAAACTGCTATGTTAGAAATTACTGGAGGCAGCTAGGTGGTACAGTGAATAGAGCACTGGCCCTGGAGTCGGGAGGAGCTGAATTCAAATCCAGCCTGAGACACTTAACACTTATTAACTATGTGACCTTGGGCAAGTAACTTAATCCCAATTGCCCTGCCTTTCTTCCTCCAAAAGCAAAAAAACAAACAAAAAAAAAAGAAAGAAAGAAATTACTATCCTTTTACTGAATGCTGCTGCTTCTAGTAGTAATTACTACTGACAAAGGGTACATCACTGAAGACCGATGTACAACTAAATGTTCACGATTCACATGTAGAAAATCATTTAGTAAACTTAAAACATTAGCTTATTGACATGATCTCATCATCATCATGGAATTAGGTGGCATCACAGTAGATAGTATGGACCATGCAATCATGAAGGAAGGAATTTGAATTGTCCTTTAGACACTTAAAAATTGTGTGACCAATTAAGATACACAGGCACTGTGGTAGGGAGATCCATCCTGCCCTATCGGAAAGTCAGAGGGGTGATGGGGGAGGACATAGGAGAGAGCAGATTGGAGGAGGGATCATACAGTGGGATGGCTGTTTTGAAGTGTTGGGTAGGGGAAAGATGGGGAGAAAAAATGTAACTCAAAATCTCGTGGAAATGAATGATGTAAACAAGAAAATAAATTAATTTATTTATTTAAAAAAAGTTGTTGACCCTAGGCAAGTCATTTTAACCTTTCTGTGTCTTAGTATCTTCATCTGTAAAATGGATAATAAAAGCACTTAATAAGCTCATGCCTCAGAGAATTGTTATAAAAATCAAATGAATTAACAGGCGCAAAATGCTTTGAAAATTTTAAAGTGTTATATACATGCTAGCTATCATTGTCATCATCATCATCCTAATAACTATTATGGTTCTTGTGTTTCCTCTGGCAAGGTCCAGATACAATTTCACTGCTATTAACGACTATGCTTTTCAATCCTGAATATGACCCCAAGTCTTTCTTTGGGAAGGATTATGACATTCTAAGTCTTTGGATGTCTCTGTCTGACCAGCCTCCCTGTGGCTATAACTTATGTTTCTTATCACTACTAACTTATCACTCATTATAATGGATGAGAATCATGTTTCACTGCATTCCTTATAAAACATTTTTTTTCTTTTTAAAGCAACTTGGCAGTGTTTCTTTAGTCTACTCTACTGCCATCTATTCCCCATACCCTGACCACCAGAAGAGCTAAATTGCAGTTGGCTCAGCTATTTCAGTTATGTTCAACTTTTCATGACCATATTTGTGGTTTGGCAAAGATATTGGAATGGTTTGCCATTTCCTTCTCCAGCTCATTTTAGAGAAGAGGAACTGAGGTAAAGGAGGTTAAGTGTCTTGCCCAGGGTCATTAAACTAGTAACTGTCTGAAGCCAGATTTGAACTCAGGAAAATGAGTCTTCCTGACTTTAGGCCTGGCACTCTATCTACTGTACCACCCAGCTGACCAAATTAGAGTGAGTGAGCCTCAATTTTATGCCAGAAGACTGGGATACTATATCTAGTTTGTATCACCATGGATTTAATTATCATCTCTGAGGTTGATACCTATGTATAAATCTAATCTTTGTCTCTCTTTTGAGCTCCTAATATCACCAACTACCTATTGGATGTTTCCATCTGGATATCCCGTAAGCATTCCAAACTCAACATGTCCAAAATAGAATTCATGGTCTCTACTATCAAACCCATTTTCCAAACTTTCCCATAACTGTCAAAGATGCTATCATCCCTCCATTCACAAGATCATCCCCAACTCCTCTCTCTAGTCCTACATATTCAATAAGCTGCCAAATTTTGTCATTACTTCGTATCTCTCACATCTATCCTCTCACTCACAGTCAGATTTTCATCTCTGCTTGCCTAAGCCATTGGAATGATCTCCCAATTGGCCTTCCTGCCTGGAGTCTATCTTCATTCCAATTCATTCTGTATTCATATGCCTAAAATACAGTTCTAGAGGAGATACTTCCATAATCAGTAAACACTCTAGTGGCTCCTATTGACTCAAATAGCAAATAAAAACTTCTCAGCTGGAATTTAAAGCCATACACAATCTTATGCCAAACTACTTGTACAACTTTATTATATAGTACTTCCCTCCATCAACTCTATGGTCTACTCAATCTGGACTTTACATAGCATTCGGGTTTTCATCTCTGTACCTTTGTGATGACTGTCCCTCCTCCCCCCCCCCTCCCAGCAGCATGCATTACACTCCCTTTTCACAGATCTGTTAGATTCTGTACTTCAATATACACATAATAATAAGAAAGGGTTGTTCAAGAAACTGGGAACTTCTGTTACATTCAGTTTATTTTTAAGAAGTACATAAGCATAATGAATTTGACAAGATAATAACAAATTTGCTCTATTTCTTTGTGTCCCCTCAGGTAATTCCTTTTTCTTCTTTGTATATAAACACATACTTTATTGGTGTTCCTTTTTGCATACACAACCTACTAATCAGTAACCTCCTGCCCATCAAGCTCTCTCCCCTCCCAAATAGAAATCCTTCCTTTGTTTGGGAGAACTGAGAGATTAGACTATTTGCCTAGGGTCATTGAGCTAGTAGATGTCAAAGGAATAATTTGAACCTAGGTCTACTTTGCTCTAAGGCAAGCTCTCTATCTATCAATGGCACCCTGTCTTGAGTATCAGAGTTTTTAAAAGGCTGTCACACACATATACATATATACAAACATACACATATGTACAAATGTATACACACGTATGTGTGTATGTATTTTCAATAGGTTTAATTGACTTACTTAGAGTCACATAGCTAACAAGTATCTCAGTCAGGATCTGAACCCAATTTCTCTAGACTCAATATCTACTACATAATTCTGAATCAGAAATCATTTTCTTTTATGGGCCTTATTTTCATCTTCTCAAAAATCAAAATATTATAATAGATGACCTCTGCCAACCTTATAGAGCTTATTTTTTGGTCCTTTGATCTTTTGTTCAATATGGATGGTTATGGTATGTCTTGTCGATACATTGAGCAATCTGCCTACATTTATATAGCTAGATGCAAGATAACGAGTTCAAATTTGCTCGTTAAATGTTTTCTACTGTGATTCACTTTAGTATACACAATGTAAGCTCTTTATTTAATTTATTCATACAACTCCCTGGGTTCCACAGTAACTTCCCAAGGGGCCATTTGTATCAACATTGCCTGTTTAACAACGGAAGTTCATGAAGGCTGGTGACTGGCTACTTACTGCTCAGTCTGCTTGTCACAGTGCCAAGCAGAGGTGAATAATAAACAAGAACCCTTTAATGAGGAGGAGGAGGAGTACCATTTTTTTAAAATGTATTTCTATGTCGCCTCAAGGGGAATGCTAATTATTGCAATATAATGAAGCCCTCATCTCTACTTCCCTAAAATATATATATATTTTAGTATCCTGATGGTTTAATGGAAGATTACTACCCAGCAATTCCCAGCCACATAAAACCTCTTCTCAGACATGATCATTATAATCCTGTTCTTTATCAAACATTTGAAAGGAATGGCATAATGGTTCTTAAAGGACAGCTCCATTAGAAAAATAGAATAATCTGCTATGTAATGTGTTTAAAATGTTTTCTAAAATAGTGTTATCATTAAGGCAATCAGTACCTGCTGATCAAAAAGTCAACAATGAGCCCTCTCTTGGCCTCTTTATAGGGAGGAGAGAGAAAAGCTACATCCTTAGGCTCTATATAAGTCTTACCACTGTAAATCATACCAAAAGAGGAGCCTCAAAAATATGCCAGATACCAAGTCAACAAACTAAGAAAATCAGAATCTCTTTGCATTTTTCCTACATTCTTTCTTCTGTATATTCACATTTATCTACAGCATCACAGGATCTCAGAACTGACATCAGCCACCTAATCTATTACATAAGCAGGAATTATGTATACAATACTCCTAATAAATAGTCAAACAAAATTCTTAAGGCCAAAGTGCTTACTTATTGTATATGAAAATGTCAATATTCTTAAAACTCATCATTACTAAGATAGCTTGAAAGAAAGTTTGGGGCTGAGTTGTGTATAATTGGGGGGGGAGGGTGTTCCTAAAAAAGAAATTGGATAGGAAAAGGTAAAAAAGAGCAATTATATTATCAGAATGGAGCATGAAAGATAGAACTAATACAGAAAAAAGCAAATGGAGGTGGGGGCCTGGTAATGTTGGAAACTTGCTCTCATTTTGGTTGAAGAGGATATAACATGTACATCTTTAACATGTAGAGATGTGACAAAACTGGTGGGGGGGATAGAGTGGAAGAGGTACTTTTTTAAGGATGTATAGGCTTGGATTTGGGAGGATGAAAGGAGAATATGGGGGGGATTTTTGGAGGGGTGTGTGAAGTTGGGGTGGGAGAGAAGATATGGTAACAGGGATAGGGTAAAAAGAGGCTGAAAAAGAATATAGTAAAAATAAGATGGAAGGAAATACACAAATAGTAATTATAATTTTGAATGTGAATGAAATATTTATAGTAGTTCTCTTTGTGGTAGCAAAGAACCAGAAATTGTAGGGATCCCCATCAATTGGAATATAGGTGAACAAGTTGTGGTATATGGTTCTGATGTAGTACTACAGTGCTATACAAAATAATTAGCAAGATGACTCTTAGGGTAGGGAAGAAAAAAATAAAGAAAAAAAGTGAAAAAAGAAATTTACATGATAACTTTGTTGCATATTTGGAAGGAATAGTAAGTTTTACACGCTAGGTTTGCAGTTTTATGTACAATCATCTTTTTTATTGTATTGTTATGAAAATACTTATTTTATTCCATGAATTAAAAATAAAATATTTTTTTAAAGAGTATATATGGCCACTTCACAGGATTCATTATTTGTACTAATCTATACCTAGCTGCATTAGCTTTGAGATCTGTATAATGTTCTACCGTACCTTTGTACCCATTGTACCCCACACTCAGTTGATTGTAAGTTTTTAATGATAAGGGCTATGTCATCTTTAATTTTTATATCTTTAAAATTATGTCATTGCACATAATAATTATTTGTTATAATAAATTAAATTAAATTGGCAGAAACAAAAAATAAATCCACTTGATGATGTCTAGTGAGGAGGAACCTAAGCCTAGATCACTTTTAGATACTTAAAATTGTTAGAAAGTTTGTCTCTATATCAAGTTGAAAACTTGATATAGTGAAGGAACTACCTTCCTTCACTTCTACTCATTTCTTCTAGATCTGCCCTCCTTTTGGGATCACACCAAAAAAAGATGGATCATCATCATCATCATCATCATCATCATCATCTTCTTCTTGTTCTTCTTCTTCTTTTCTCTCTCTCTCTCTTTCTCTCTCTGTCTCTGTCTCTGTTTCTCTCTCCCTCCCTTCCTCTCACACACATACTTACACCTCTAAATTATTCTAATTATGACTAATAATAATAATAAACCTTAAGCCTTCTATCTGATGTCAGAGAAGACTGTCTCCCTCTGTTAAGAGGAACAAAAGAAAAAAAAAGGGTCCCACTATTCTCTACTATCTAGGCTTTGTTCAAAGGGGAACCAAGTATCTGGAATGAATCTACTTAACAATAGCCAAGTTGTATTAATTCAACCAAGATACATGGTTTCATTTAGGTAGATTCACTCGTCTGATCTATAGTTGTAAAAACAGAGATGGTCCATCACTAAGAATGTAAGTGCAATCCATACTCTTTTCATTAGGCATTTCTTATCTTCTCAGTTCTATAGAACAGTGTAATATTGTTCCTTAAATACGGCATCTGCAAATGCCTTGTGAAAATGGCAACTTTTAGATCTCAGAAGGTAATTAGACAGACTTAAATGACAACTCTTTGTGTCTACAGCTTTGGTTACTATTCTTCAGGCATTGGGATTATGTACCAAAATGCATTTACAAGGGGTAGAATGAAGGCAGTTAATAAAAACAAAGAATTCCCTTTACTAGTTTATTTCAAAGTTATGTGAGTAGATAAAAAAGACTGGGGGGCTAAGAAACATCAGTTAAATAAAACAGGAAAGTATAGAGGCATAAAACTTCAGAGAAGCTATCATTTCTTTCCCTTTTAACCCTAAAGGGCATGGTTTTTTGAAGGAATGGTAGAAAAGGATGTACAGTCTCTTGGTTCTTAAAACAGATTAGTGGTGACCCTCTGTTTGCATCCCCAGATGTATGTAAAAACTAATATTTTTCCCTCTAGACGTCAGAATGTATCCTTTATCATAACTGCAAATTACATAGGGTACTTTGTTATTGAAAAAATTTAATTCAGCAACATTCACCAAACATTTATTTACAAACAATGGCATGCAGAACATTGTTCTTGGCACTGGTGGGGGATCTAAAGTTCAGTCTCTGTTCTCATGGAACATTCAAGATAATTATCAAGATGAGACATCTTGAGAGAGTTAATACATGGTATCATATGGCAATAATAACAAAAACAACAATAATAACTCACACTCATATAACACTTTAAGATGTGTTGGGAGTCTTACAAATATCTCACTTTATCACAATAACCCTAGGAGGTAGGCACTCTTACTATCTTCATTTTACAGGTGAGGAAACTGAGGTAGATAGAGGTCAAGGGGCACAATGTGAATTCATGTCTGACTGATCTCTGGTCTAACCCTCTATTCACTTCAAGTGGATTAGGGATAAAATAAGGGGAATCCAAGGTTTCAGGGATATGGTCATTGCCCCCTGAATCAGGGAATGCTTAGTGGAGAAAGCTACATTTGAATTTGGTTTAAAGCAACAGTTTTCATAGTATCATTTGAATAACCCCTGAAGATCCAGGGTTGGTTCTCTAAGTCAAAATTCTTTTCATAAAACCCCCCCCCAAAAATAAAATAAATAAATAATTCTTTTCATAATACAGATCCCCTGTTGAATATTTAGGGAAATAAATGAAAAAGAATAGCACAGGGAGAGAATGTGGGGCCCCATTTTGATCTAAACCAATAAAGGAAATCCTCAGATAATGCTCTCATTGGATGCACTGAAGTATCAAAGTTATAGCTTTTATATGGAGGGTGAAAGGTAAAAAAGACCACTAAATCATGGAAAACAATCAATGCAATTTTGGAGTTTTCACAGTGAAAAAAAAATGGGAAATTTTAATTGTTCAAATGGCATGTTTTTTTATATTAGAAAACCTCAAAATAAAATGGAAATATGGGACTCAGAATTAAATGGTGTTGACTCTTTTAAAGCACCTTATTCCTAGGATAGTCCAATGCAGTCAAGACCTAGAAGGTATGAAGTCCATCAAAAAATTCATAAACTTTAATTAAGCACCTACCAATTTTTCTAGGTCCCATATTTGTCAGAAATTTAGAAATAAGCACATAAAAAAGGAAAGGTTTCTTGTGCTTCATTTGTACAACTTTATTAATTACTTATTTCTTTGCTAAGTTTTTCTTTACCAACTTTTTCAAACAAACAAAAAGAATATCAATAAGAAGCCATCTAAAGTTTAAAGATCTAAAGCTGAAACAGGTGGAATAGTTTCCTGAGGAGTAAACTAGTCCACCACCCTCATTTTTAAGATGAAATAATGAAGGCCTAAGGAGCATAAGTGGTTTTATCCAAATTTATATGGGTTTTAAGCGTGAAAAAAGTTGAGATTTGAACCCAATCCTCTTCGTTGAGAGCCACTGTTCAGTCCATTATTCTATGTAAATATCAATATTTGGCATCTTTTATCAAAATAAAATATAGCAATGCAGTATCCAAGCAAATTTGCAAAAGGAGTCTTTCTTGGAAAGATAACCTATCTCCAGGATACTTTTGCACATATTGCTTGGTTTTGTTCCAGATATGGGAAGAAAGTGTAGTATTGCAATCTTTCAGAAATTGCTGAGGTATTTGCCTCCTTTGTAAAGGCAAACTGAATGTTCAAGTATGTATGCAGCTGTTTTAGTATCTATCCACAGCGATGCTGCTATGTCAATAAGCATCCCATTTTCAATTGCTTAGAAAGGACTATAAAAATAATACAAATAAGAAAGGAATATAATTCTTTTTTTGTTCCTATAGCAAACTTTTTCACCTACTGCATTTTGCCACAAATGGTACTTCATCTTGAAATTCTAAAGTTTATGCCTGACATAAAATTTGGAACACAGGTAAATATTTGTGATATAGTAGTCGCTGAATAATGACCACTAAATCATGGAAAACAATCAATGCAATTTTGGAGTTTTCACTGTGAAAAAAAATCATTTTCATAAAATTAGTGAGATCTCGTTTACCTATTAACATACTCCTCTCTTTTCCAACTATATATCTATGTGAAGCCAAATTAACATATTGTAGCCAGGAGAAAAAAAAAACCACATTACAACATATTAATTAGAAGCAGATATTAGAATTCAACAATTAGAATATGCTCCATCTATTAGGAGCAGGTTGCACAATGCTTAGAATTCTTTTTGTGTGTGTGTGAGAGATGTACATTTTATTCAAAAGTTTAAATATTCTTGAGACAGTACACAGATTTCCCAACCAAAGTTCTCACGTAGTTTGCTCAGACAGGTGATGGAACCCTTCTTGGTTGAGGTAATTCTTTCCTGCATGGTGCCCATATCAGTGGCCAAAGCGGGCTGGTAACCAATGGCAGAAGGGATTCTGCCTAGTAAAGCAGACACCTCTGAGCCAGCCTGAGTAAATCAGAAGATGTTATCAATGAAAAGCAGTACATCCTGACCCTCTTGGTCTCTGACATATTCAGCCACAGTGAGGCCAGTCAAGGCTACCCGAGCCCGAGCACCAGGCGGTTCATTCATCTGCCATGTACCAACGTTACCTTGGAAGGTGTGTCCTTCAGATTGATGACACCAGACGCAATCATCTCATGGTACATATCATTGCCTTCTTGGGTCCTTTCACCAACACCAGCAAACACAGAAAAACCACCTTGGGTGTTGGCAATATTTTTGATCAGTTATAACTAATACAGTCTCCCGAACAGTAACATCACCAACTAGACCACTTTTGCCACCCTTGACATATGAGGCCAAAAGATCCACAACTTTGATGCCAGTGACCAGGATTTCTTGCTCATCTCTATGAATTCAGGAGCCTCAGCATGAATTACAGCAAACCATTGGGTTTTGATTGGATCCCTTTCATCAATAGGCTCTCCAATCACATTCATGATTCTTCCTAGGGTCTCAGTTCCCACAGGGATTGTGATTGGGTCACCAGAATCCAGGACCTTCTATCCTCTGACCAAGCCTTCAGTACCATCCATAGCAATGTTCCAGACTGTGCTTTCACCCAGATGTTGGGCCACCTCCAGAACCAGCCTGGTTTCCCTGTCCTGCACCTCGAGAGCATTGAGGATGGGAGGGAGCACCTCATTGAACTGCATGTCTACCACGGCCCCAATGACCGGACTGCCACAATGTGCCCACTGGCTGCCACCGCTCTTTGGGGCGGGGGATGTCAAGGCTGCATAGTCCCGGGCCTGCTGGAGGCAGCAGGGGCAGCCCACAACAAGGTCTGGGTCTGGGTAACCTGCATTGAATTGCAGAGATCCTGAAGGGTGCCTGAGGTTGAGGCAGTGGCATTGTGGCTCAACAGCCCCAACATGGTGGAGTCTGGGGAGAGACTAATGCCTAGAGTTCTGCATCTAAGTCAGGAAGACATCTTCCTGAGTTCAAATTTGGCGTCAGGTATTTGCTAGCTATGTGACCCTGGACAAGTTATTTAACCCTGTTTGACTTAGTTTCATCATCTGTAGAATGAGACAGAGAAGGAATTGGCAAACTATTTGAATGTCTTTACCAAGAAAACTCCAGATACGGTCAAAGATGACTGAGCAGCTTCTATTAAGCTAGATATTAAAGGGATTTGCTCTGATGTATAAAACAATGTCCCTCATCTCACTAATTTTTCTTTGTTTTGAAAAATATAGTCATTTTCATAAAATGCTTTATTTTAAAATGCAGTGGAGTTATTGTTGTTTAGATGAATTAATTGATATGCTTAAACTTGCTAGTTTTCATTTCTAATATGGTAAATATTGATACATACAACCAAAAGAGACAAAAGCGATTTTGAGTCCTCAACAATTTTGAAGACCATAAAGGTATCCTGAGGCTAAAAAGTTTGGCAACTCCTGTTTTAAAAGATGGGTAGAGATTCAAAAAGTGAATTGGGTGAAGGAGGGAATGGCAATCATGGGGATTCTCATGAGCAAAAGCCTGAAGGCATGAAACAGTGAGAAGTCCAGTATAATTGCATCATAGAATGAATTAAAAGGAGTTATAAGGAGTAATGAGAAAAGGGAGGATGACCCTGGATTGTGGATGACCATTTATTATAAAATTAGCCCTCCTGGATTCTATAGTCCCTTTGGAAAAACCCATCCAATAAATATTTAGTAAGAAAAGGCTGGGTGCCTGGATGAGGGACAGCTACAGATCTTCCCTTGAGGTCTTGCTAGGGCGATAAAGAAATACAGGAATGAAACAACCAGAGAAACATTCTAAAGCAATACATAAATGGGTATAATAAGAGTGTGGTATGCATAATCTGGATTTCAGAATCAGAAAAAAATAATTGTGGGACAAATCTAGGTCAGGAAAGGCTTTTGGAGATTAATTTTGAGTTTTGAAAGACATATAATATTTGGATTGGCATAAGGAAGGGAACATATTTAATTTGGGGTAAAATATGAGTAAAGGTAAAAACAGAATGCATGTCATTCAATGTAACTTATGGATATTTATTGAGAGACAGTACATGAACTATGCTCATAACTGAGGAAGATGGAAAGGTGAGAAGGCCATAATTCCTGCTTTCAAGGAGTTCTATTACAGTAGGGAGAAATAAGGCTTGTACACATATAAACAAAAATCTAAATAGGGGATCAGTGCTACTGTTATGAGATGAAGCTAGAAAGGTTGGACTCAAATTGTGGAGGTCTTTGAAAGCTAACCCTGGTATCTGGACTTTATTGAGTAGGCAATAGTGAATGCATGCACCAGAAGAAAATGCTAGTCAAGGAAGAGCAAACAGATGATTAATACCAGGGAGGAAGGAACAGTAAATTTGGACAAAGTGTGACCTTTTCACAGAAAGCTTTTTAGGGTGGAGCCAAGATGGCAGGGTAGGAGCAGCAAGGTACCGCAGCTCCCACATAGCCACCTCAAATACCCATAAAATATGACTCTAAACAAACTTTAGGACTCTAAAACTACACAAATACACCTCCTGCTGAGGGCAGCTCAGCTGGAAGGGATCATATGAGTGCTGGAAGCTGAAAACCAGCCCAGCCTGAAACCAAGGCATGGCTCCAGGGGGTGGCCAGGACAAATTGCAGCTGGAGCTTCAGGAGAGTGGATCAGCAGCAGCTGTGGCAGTTTCCAGAATTATCAAGCCACAAGAAAAAAAAGGACTAAGAGAAAGGTCAGTGGAGCTCAGCTAAACTTGGAGGAGAAAAGTGGGTCTGGCCAAAGTGCCTCCAGGGCAAGGAAGTGGTAGAAGCGGAGGCCCTGCAGTTGCCTCCTCATAATTGCGGGATGCAAAAAAACAACAGCCCCCTAATAGCTCCAGCAGCTGGGAAAACCCCAGCGATTTCAGACAGAGCTTTCCCTTCTGGAAGCAGAGTTCCACAGAGCTAAAAAATCAATGACTGACTAACATGAACAGGCAAAGGAAGCAAAGTAAGAACACCAACCAAACTCTAGATTCCTTCTTTGGGGACAAGAAGGATCAAAGCAAGGAATGGGAGGAAGACAACACAGTCAGAACTTCTGCACCAAAAGCTTCCAAGAAACATGAAGACTGCCTAAAAGCCATAGATCAGCTTAAGAAGGATTTTGAAAAACCAAATGAGAGAAGTAGAGGAAAAATTGGGAAGTGAAATAAGAATGATGCAAGAAAATCATGAAAAGAGAGTCAATAACCTGACAGAAGAAAATAATACCTTAAAAAATATATTAACTCAAACAGCAAAAGAGGCCCAATGAGGAGGAGAATGCCTTAAAAAGTTGAATTTGCCAGATGGAAAAAGAATCTCAA
>JAQQSU010004949.1:0-13939 GCA_028627135.1 Pseudochirops cupreus | reverse complement strand
TTTTTAGGTTCTTTTTTTGGTCACAGCTTTCAGGTAGTCCAATAATTTTCAAATGATCTCTCCTGGATCTATTTTCCAGGTCAGTGGTTTTTCCAATGAGATATTTTACATTGCCTTCTATTTTTTTATTTGTTTGGACCTGTTTAATAGTATCTTGATTTCTCATAAAGTCATTAGCTTCCATTTGCTCCACTCTAATTCTGAAGGAATTATTTCAGCGAACTTTTGAGATTGTTTTTCCATCTGGCAAAGTAGACTTTTTAAGGCATTCTTATCCTCATTGGCTTTTTGAGTCTCTTTTTTGCCATTTGAGTTAGTCTATTTTTAAAGTGTTATTTTCTTCAGTCAGGTTGTTGACTGTCTTTTCATGATTTTCTTGCATCATTCTCATTTCTCTTCCTGATTTTTCCCCCACTTCTCTTATTTGGTTTTCAAAATCCTTATTAAGCTCCTCTATGGCCTGTAACCAATTCATATTTTTCTCGGAAGCTTTTGGTGCAGGAATTCTGACTTCGTTGTCTTCCTCCCTTTCCATGCTTTGATCCTTCTTGTCCCCAAAAAAGGAATGCAAAGTTGGATTGTTGTGCTTGCTTTGCTTCCTTTGCTGCTTATGTTGCCACTCAATTACTTGACTTTTGAGCTTTTTGCCACAGTAGAACTCTGCTTCCAGAGAGGAGAGCTTTGTGGCAAATTTCTGGGGTTTTCACAGCTGCAGGAGCTATTAGGAGGGCACTGTCTCTGCAGCCCTCACAAACTCTGGCTCAACGGTCACACACCTCAGGACCACCACCCAAAACTGTGATCGAGATCCAGGCAGGTTAAAGCGAGAGCAATTACCCTCTGAATGGTCCCTTGGCCCCGCTACAATCTGCAAGCCAAGAGCTCTGAAGCAGCTATGCAGAGGCAGCTGCAGGGCAGCTGCACCTCTGCCACTTCTAGCTCTGGGGGCAGGGTCCAAATAGCTTCTCCATCCCCCCTAATTCCAACAGAGTTCTACACTGACCTCTCACTTTTTCTTTGGCATTTATGGGTTGATAATTCTGGAAACTGCTGCTGTTGGTGGTGATCCACTCTTCTGAAGTCTGCTGCAGCTGCTGGTTGGGGCCATCCTGGGATTTAAACTTTGGGCTCACTCGGGGATGGGCTTGGCTCCCAGGACACTGTGATGAACCCTTCATGCCCACCTGCCAGGCTGCCTTTATCAGGAAATTTGTTTCTCTCTGTCACTTTGTGTGTTCTGTAGCTCTAAAATTTGTTGAGAGTCATATTTAATAGGTATTTGAGGTGGTTATGGGGGGAGCCACGGAGTTTTCCTGCTTCTACACTGCCATCTTGACTCTGCCCCTTGAGGAAATCTAATTATATACCGGTATCTTGTCCAAATTTCATAGGTATACAACGAGTTCAGCTTTTGTATGAGCAATAGACCTTCAGTTTGGTAGTCATTGTAATACCGCTTCTCTGCCACACTTTCCTTCAGAGCCTCACAAACACTGAACTAGCTCTAGCAATGCATGCATCTACATCATTATCAATGTATACATCCCTGGAAAGTACACTGCCAAGGTAAGTGAACTTATCCACAGCATTCAAAACTTCTCCATTTGCTATAACTGATGGTTCCATGTAAGGATGGTGTATTGGTGGCAGATGGAGCACCAGTGTTTTCTTGGTATTGCTAGGGCAAGAATAGCACAAGCAGCAAAGAATTGATCCATACTTTGTTGCATCTCAGCTTCAGAGGCTACGTTGAGTGCACAATCATCTGCAACAGAAAATCATGCACCAATACTCTCTCCACTTTAGTCTTAGCTTATAGACTTTTCATGTTGAAGATGGTAAATACATCAGTGCAGTAGCTGACTATGATGCCATGTTTGTCTTCACTGAAGGCATATGACAGCATGGCTGAAAACATCATGCATTAAGGAAGCACAAAGCTTTGTTCCACTCCATTGGTGACTAGGAAAGTATGAGAGATCCATTATCCAGAACCTAGGCACACATACCATCATAAAATTGATGCACAATGTTGATGAACTTCTCCAGGCAACCAAATTTTGACTTGATTTTCGACAAGCCATCATGACTAACAGTATCAAAGAACTTGCTCAGATCTGCAAATGTTATATACAGACTTCTGTTTTGCTCCTAGCATTTCTCCTGGAATTGTCAGGCAGCAAACATCATATTGACCATTCCTTCACCCTTTCTGAAACCACACTTGCCCTCAGGTAGATGACCATCTTCCAGGTGAAGGATCAGCTCTTAAGGATGCCTTTGGAAAGAATTTTGGCAGCAATGATTAAGAGAGAGACCCTCCTATGATTGTCACAGAACAATGCATTTCTTTTACCTTCATAGAGATGGACAATGGAGGCAACCTTGAACTGTTGGGGATAATGTCCTCTTGCCATATAACCTGGAAAATTTCATTCAGCTTTTGTATGAGCAATGGACTCTCTACTTTGTAAATTTCAACTGGAATAGAATCAGCACCAGGTGCTTTGCCACATGAAAGGAACCTAATGGCATTCAAAACCTCTTCTTCAGTGGGAATTTCAGCTAGGAGAAATTGACTTCAACCTGAGGTAAATGGTCAATGGCCTCAGCAAGGATTGATGATGGTCTGTTGAGAACACTATGGAACTGTTCATTCCATTTGTCTAGGGTCATGTCCTTATCACTAATCATTGTGGCTTCATCAGCACTAAGCAGTTGAGATGCACCATCTGTCTTTGACCCACAAATAACCTTCAGGGCATCAAAAGCACTTTGGATTGTTACTATCATCATAAAACTGAATTTCATCTACCTTCTTACTGAGCCAAGAATTCTACATTTCTCTAAGATTTGCTTGTACTTTACTTTTGACAGACTTAAATGCTGCCTTCTTAGAGTGGATGAACTATACTGCTGGTAAACCCTGTGGAGTTCTCATTTTTAAATTGTAAGCTTCTGAATTTTCCCATAATTTTCATCAAATCAGTCTTGAAGTTTGTGAGTGTTTGGACCCAGGTGATCAAATCCACAAAATGAGTTATCCACCAAATCTGTGAAAGCTTCCCACTCCTTCTCTGCTTCACTGTTGCCAACTGTGCATTGGCTCAACTTTCCCTTCAAGTTAGCAACCAACTGTATCCTCTCAGAGAAGAGCTCTAATCTATTGACATCAATTCTTCTGGTAGTCATTTTGCCTTAAGGATCCCACTTTTGTTGAATGCAAACATTTATCTTGGAGAGGATAAGTCTATGATCAGTCCAGCACTCTATGCCACACATAACCTTTGTTACTCTTGCATCCTGTCTATCTCTTCTCCCTTGCAATCACATAGTCTATTAAATGCAATGTTGAGGGCTCCTCCATGAAGTTTTATTGCATTTAGGTAAATGAAAGACAGTGTTGGTGATGAGAAGGTCATTAGATGTGCAAGTCTTTAGTAGTAAGTGACTATCTCTGCTGCTGTTTCCAACTCTCTAGGACTTCATGCCAAGTCTGGGAGTCTGAACCCATGCTAGTATTAGAGTCAACCAGAATTATATATACACCCTACAACCTTTGAATAGAAAAGTGACATAGTCAGAAGTGTACTAAGAATATAAATTTGGAAAACACTAGAGAACATAGGAGTGGAACTTTCCTTAAAATGATAAGTAGTATCTATCTAAAACCATCAGAAAACACTGTCATGCACATAAGCTAGAATCCTTCTCAATAAGATCAAGGGTGAAGTGAAGATGCCCATCATCACCACTATCATCTGGTATTGTACTAGAAATGTTACTTTTAACCATGAGAAGAAAAAGAAATTGAAAGAATTAGAATAGACAATAAGGAAATAAAACTATCCTTCTTTGCAAATGATATGACAGTATGCTTAGAGAAGCCTGGAAAATCAACTAAAAAACTACTTGAAATAATTAATAACTTTAGCAAAGTCACCCAATATAAAATTAACTCATGTAAATCATCAGCAACAACAGATAGAGAAATTCCATTTAAAATAATTGTAGACAATTTTAAACACTGGGAGTTTACCTACCAAGTTTACCTACATGAACACAATTACAAAACACTTTTCACATAAACAAAGTCAAATCTAAACAAGTGGGAAAATATCTATTGCTCATGGGTAGGCTGAACCAATATCATAAAAAATGACAATTCTGCCTAAAAATTTGCTTATTTAGTGCCATAGCAATAAAACTACCAAAATTATTTTATAGAATTAGAAGAAAATAATAAAATTCATCTGGAAAAACAAATGGTCAAGAATATCAAGGAATTAATGAAAAAAATGTGAAGGAAGGTGGCCTACCAGATCTCAAAGTTCATTATAAAGTGTTAATCATTAAAACAATCTGGAACTGACTAAGAAAAAGAGTGGTGGATCTGTGGAATAGATTAGGTATACAGTAGTAAATGACCACACTAGCCTAATGTTTGATAAACCCAAAGACTCATGCATTTAAGAGAAGAACTTAATGTTTGACAAAAACTGTGGGCAAAACTGGAAAACAGCATAGCAGAAAGTAGGTATAAACAAGCATCTTACACCATATACCAAGATAAGGTCAAAAATGTACTATTGGTGGAATTGTGAGCTGATCTAACCATTCTGGAGAGCAATTTGGAACTATGCCCAAAGGATTATAAAACTGTGCATACCCTTTGAGCTAGCAATAGCACTACTTAGTCTGTATCCCAAAGAGATCCAAAAAAGGGAGAAAGGATCTACTGGCACAAAAATATTTCTAGCAGCTCTTTTTTGAGGAGGCAAAGAACTAGAAATTGAGGGGATGTCCATCAACTGGGGAATGGCTGAACAAGGTGTGGTAAATGTTTGCAATGGAATACTATTGTGCTATAAGAACAGAATGCTTTCAGAAAAACCTGGACTTATATGAACAAATGCAGAGTGAAGTGAGAAGAACCAGAAGACCATTGCACACAATAACATCAATATTGTGTGATGATCAACTGTGAATTACTTAGCTGTTCTCAGTAGTACAATGACCTTAGACAATTCCAAAGGACTTATGATGAAAAATGCTATCCACATTCAGAGAAAGAATTGATGGAGTCCAAATGTCAATCAAAGCATACTATTTTTTCATTTTATTTATTTCTATGGCTTTTTTTGGTCTGTTTCTTATTTCACAACATGCCTAATACAGAAATATGTTTTGAATGATTGTATGCATATCACATATCAAATTGCTTACTGTCTCAGGGAAGGAGGGAGGGAGAGAGAAAGAGATTTTAGAACTCAAAATTTTTAAAAATGAATGTTAAAAATATTTTCATATGTAATTGGAAAAAACAAAATATTATTTTAAAAAGAATGTTAATTTGGCAGTTGTGTGGAAGATGGATTGGGAAGGGGACAGAGAGAAAAGCAGAGACACCAATCAGATGGGTATCAATCATTGTTTAGGTGTGTCAGATTCTTTGCGACCCAATTTGGGGTTTTCTTGGCAAAGATACTGGAGTAGTTTGCTATTTCCACTCATTCTATAGATGAGGAAAGTTAGGCAAACAGAGTTAATGACTTGTTTAGGGTCATGCAACTAATAAGTGTCTGAGGCTAGATTTGAACTCAAAAAGATAAGTCTTCCTGACTTCAGGCCCAGGGCTCTATCCACTGTGCCACCTAGCTTTCCATGGGTATTAATAATTTAGGTTAAAGAAATAAGGGTCTAAAGTAGGATATCAAAAGCATAGAGAAGGTGGGCAACGTGGATGTAAAAGATTCTTTTGGAGGCAGAATCAATAAGATTTAGTATCTTATTGGTTATTGAGAATAAGGGAGAGAAAATAGTTAAGCATGATTCCAAGCTTCCAAACCTGGTTGACTGGAATAATGATGGTGCCTAAGGAGAAACAGGGAAGTTGGGAGGCAGACTGGATTTCAGGAGAAGTATGACAAATCCTTTTTTGGAAAAGAAGAGTTTGAGATTTCTTCCTAATCTGAGATTCTGTGAGTCTACGATTTCTGCCTTTGCAAAATACATCTTTTGCATGATAAAGAAAAAAATCTAAATCTAGAGACAGAAAACATTCAATTAGAGTGAAAGATAAATCATTCTTTTTATACATGATAATTGTATATGTTCTCTGCAGTTCACACACTTTCTCAAATAGTTAATACCCAATTTTGCATCTTCTGAAAAGTATTGTTTTAAAATTTAAAAAAAATTTTTTAAAAATTTTTAGTTCCAAATTTTTTCCACCCCTCTACCTCCTCCCACCTTGAGAAGGCAAAATGTATATCAATTATATATGTGTGTGTGTATACATATATATGCATATATGTATATAAAGTCACACAAAACATTTCCATATAGCCCATGTTGCAGAAAAAAGCAAGAAAAACAAAATGAAAAAATATATGCCTCAATCTGCGTTCTAAGTCTATCTGTTCTCCTTCTGAATGTGGATAGCGTTTCTCATAATTAGTCCTTTGGGATGGTCACTTATCATTGTTTAAATCAGAGTGGCTATATCTTTCTGAGTTGATTATGATTGCAATATTGCTATTTCTGTGTACAGTGCTCTTCTAATTCTGCTCATTTCACTTTGTATCACTTAATATGTCTTCCCAGGTTTTTCTGAAATCATCACCTTCACCATTTCTTAAATAGAAATACAATAGCATCCAAATATCACAACTTGTTCAGACATTCATCAATCGATGGGCATCCCCTCGGTATCTTAATCCTTTGCCACTACAAAAAAGAACTACTATATTTTTGTACTTATAGGTCCCTTTCCTTTAAAATATTGAGACCTACATGTCTAAAAATACTTACAGCAGCCCTTTCCATAGTGGCAAAATATTGGAAATTGAGTGGATGCCCATCAATTGGAAAATGGCTGAACAAGTTTTGGTATATGAATGTGATGGAATACTATTTTGCAATAAGAAATGATGAACAGGCAGATTTCAGAAAAAATCTGGAAATACTTGTATGAGTTGATGGATGCAAAGTGAAATAAGCAGAACCAGGGAAACATTGTACACATTATCAACAACATTGTATGATGATCAACTATGAATGACTTACCTCTTCTCAGCAACATAATGATCCTTAGACAAGCACAAAGAACTCATGATGGAAAATGCTATCTACATCCAGTTAAAGAACTGATGGATTCTGAATGCAGATTGAAGCATTTTTTTTAACTTACTTTATTTTTTGTGATTTTTTTTCTTTTTATCTTTTTCTTCTTTCTTAACTGTGACTAATAAGGAAATATGTTTTACATAATTGCACGTATATAACCTATAGCAAATAACATACCATTTTAGGAAGGGGGGAAGGAACTCAAAATCTTGTAAAAATGAATGCTAAAAATTGTCTTGACATATAATTGGGAAAAATAAAATACAACTAAAAATTTAAAAAAAGAAAAATCTCTTTGGGGTACAGACAGTGGTAGTAGTATTACTAAGTGAAAGGGTATGCATAATTTTATAGTCTTTTTGGTATAGTCCCAAATTGCTCTTCAGAATGGTTGGATCAGTTCCCAGCTCCACTAACAGTGCAGTAGTGTACCTATTTTTCCCACATCCCCCCTAGCATTTGTCATTTTCCTTTTCTCTCATGTTTGTCTATCAGAGTTGTTCTAATTTGTTTATCTCTAATTTTTAGTAATTTGGAGCCATTTTACATGACAATAGACTTGATTTTTTTCCTCTGAAAACTGCCTCTTCACATGTTTTTATGATTTATAAATTGGGGAATCATTCTTGTTTTTATAAATTTAGCTCAGTTCCCTATATTTGAGAAATGAGAGATCTTTATCAGAGAAACTTGCCATAAAATTCTCCCATAGTTTCCTGCTTTCCTTTTAATTTTGGTCACAGTGTACATATTTGTACGAAACTTTTAAAATTTAATCTACTTTATCTTCTATGATCTTCTCTGTCTCTTGTTTGGCCATGAACTTTTCCTTTATCTACAGATCTAGCAGGGTAATTTTTCCATGCCCCCCTTATTTGCTTATGATATCACACCTTTATGTCTAACTCATGTACTCATTTTGAGCTCATATTTCAGTATGAAATGTTGGTTTATACCTAGTTTTACCAGACAGCTGTAATTTTTGGTTTTATCAAGCACTGGATTACTATGGTCATTTACTTCTGTATATTGTGTGCCTAATCTTGTCTATTAATCAACACACTCTGTTTCTGTTATAGGATTAGAAATGGTGGTCTTGAAACTAGCATGACAATCTCTCCTTAAGGGAGGCTGTGACATACAGAATCTACTCATGGAAAAATACTGGCAATAATATTTGTTAAGGTTAGTGTAACCATGTATTCAAAAATAATCTTTCCAACAGTTAGCTTATTTTTCTCCCTGTACCTACGTAGCCCTAAAATTCCCTGTGTGCTTCAAACCCTAACACACAAAGTGGCCAGCTCCAAGTGGTCACCAAAATCAGAATATAAAGTGTACCACTCTTAGAAGGGTACTTTCCAGCTGAGTGGACTCATTCATATCTCGGATCCCCAAGTCATCATTGAGTTTATATGAGTTATGCTCTATTAGTATCTCTTTCTGAGTGGTTTATCAGATCTGCTTCTCAATTTCTCTCCTTTTCCCATTGTTTGCTAATAAAGCTTGGCATTGAACTGAAACCTGTTGTATTACATGCTATTCTCAGCATCCAAACTCATTAGAGGGTTGTTTTCTCCTACATCTCTGACTGGCCCATGGGCCTTTCTTACATTGCATACCTGGACTTAAGGTATATATATAAGGACTTAACTTGTTGGTAGCTGTGAGTACTCTGGCGGAGTATGGCCTCGTGAGTTCAGTAGTACAAAGCGAGAATCAACAGAAAAACCCTATGTTCTCTAAGGAGGGACTCCCTTATGCCAGAGAACTGTCACAAAACAAATTTGTTATCCAGCACCAGATTGTTTTAATGATTACTTCCAGGACATTTTCCTTCACTCCTCCCTCCCTTATTTTGTTGTTGTTTTTGTTTTTGCTGAGTTGCTTTCAATCGTGTTCTACTCTCTGTGACCCCATGTGGTTGTAGTGTCAGAAGCGGATAACTCAAGTCTTCCTGACTCCAAGTCCCATATTCTATTCACTGCACTACCTAGTTGCCTCTTTTATTCCCATGTTTAATTTTTGTTGTTCACTCCTTTTTTCAGTTATGACTGACTCTTTATGAATCCTTTTGGGGTTTTCTTGGCAAAGATACAGTAGTTCTCTGCCATTTCCTTCACCAGCTCATTTTACAGATGAGGAAATTAGGATTAAGTGACTTGCCCAGGGTCTCACAGCTAATAAGTGTCTGAGGCTGGATTTGAACTCAGATCCTTCTGACTATAGGGCTGGTGCTCAACCCACTGTGCCAGCTAACTGCCCTTTCACTAGAATTCCCTTGACATCCTTGATTTTTTTGTTCCTCCAGACAAATTTTGCTATTATTTTTTCTAGTTCTAGAAAATCTTTAGTAGTTTGAGTACTAAGGCACTTATAAGTAAATTAATGTAGGTAGCATTGTCATTTTTATTATGTTAGTCCAGCAGTTATTATGTTGACTGATAAGCAGTTAATATTTCTGTAATTGTTAAATCTGTCTTTATTTGTATGAAAAGTGTTGTAATTGTGTTTCCTGTGGTTTCTGTGTGAGCCTTGGTATTTCATATTATCTTCAGGTTTGAAGTGGGATTTCTCTTTCTATCTCTGTTAGATTTTGTTGATAATAAATAGAAATGCTCATGACTGGCTATTTCATATCCTGCAGCTTTGTTAAAATTGTTAATTATTTCAGCTAGTTTGTTATTTTTTGGGGGGTTTCTCTAAGTATATCTTTATATACATCATCAGCAAAACGTGACAGTTTTGTTTCCTCATTGTCTGTTTTTATTCCTTCAGTTTCTTTTTCATGTCTTACTACTATATCCAGCTTTTTCTAGTATAATTTTGAATAATAATAGTGATAATTGACATCCCTGCTTCACCCCTGATCTTATTGGAAAGACTTCTATTTTATTCCCATCCAGATAATGGCTGACTTTGATTTTAGATAGGTACTATTTTACATTTTAAGAGAAGTTCCAGTCATTCCTATGTCTTCTAGGGTTTTTAATAGAAATGGGTATTGTATTTTGTCAAATTATTGTTTCTGTATCTGTTAATATAAACAAATAATTTTGCTGTTTTTCTTACTGATATGGCCAATTATAATTAAAGTTTTCCTGATATTGAACCAGTCCTGCATTCCTGGTATAAAGTTAATGTGCTCAAGGTGTATTTGAGATATACTGTTGTAATCTCCTTGCTGTATTTTATTTTTAAATTTTGCATCAATATTTGTTAGTTCAATTGGCCTATTGTTTTCTTTCTCTGTTTTTATTCTCCCTGGTTTAGGTATCAAAGTCATATTTGTGTCATAGAAGAAATTTGGTAGAACTCCTTTACACCTTTTTTCAAATAATTAATATAGTTTATATGGAATTAATTGTTCTTTGAATATTTGGTAAAATTCACTTGTTAATATACCTGGTCTAGGGAATTTTTTTTTAGACAGCTCCTTTATGACTTGTTATATTGCCAATACAATACCCATAGCAGCCACTATGAACATGCATGCACATTTCCAGGGTAAATTTGCGAAATATAACTAACTCTCTTACTCAAAGACAAAGCCAAAATATTCAGACACCAGAAAGCCAATTCTGCCATGGTAACAAAGAAGTTTATACACATCACCAATCCAGTGAGCACCAACATCCCCAAGCCTTCCCTTCATCGGCCTCCCCACAAACAAGCTCCTTTAGGCAAGATTCTTCCCTCTCTCTCATACTAGCTGCTCTCCTTCAGCTCCCCATGGCTCTCTCTTACTGCTCCACTCTTCCTGCTCCACTGATTGGGCAAGCTCCTCCCACCATAGGCTCCACTCAAGGTCCATGTGACTCAGGCTCCATCACGGCAGTCAACTGGGTCTGAGCTCAAAGCAGGTCATGTAGGCTTATTAATGAGTGGGGGAAATCTTCCTGTTTCCTTACCAATACACTTGTTTGATTTCTTTTTCTAAAATAGGGTTATTTAGGCATTCTATTCCTTCTTCTGTTTATCTGGGCAATTTTCATTTAAAAATGTGTGTGTGTGTATCCATTTCATTAGATTTTCAGTTTTATTGGCATATAATTTGGTAAATTATTGTCTAATGATTGCTTTAATTTTATCTTCATTGGTTGTGCATTCACTCTTTTCATTTTTGATATTTATAATTCAATTTTCTTCTTTCTTTTAAAAAATCAAATCAACCAACTGTTTATCTATATTGTTTTCCCTATAAAACCATATACTAGTTTTATTAACTCAAATTTTTTAAACATTCATTTTATTAATCTCTTTTTTGATTTTTAGAATTTCTTTTTTAGTATTTAATTGGGGATTTTAAATGTGTTTTTTCTAGATTTTTTTTTTTAGTTTCATGCCCGATTCATTGATCTACTCTTTCTTTTATTGATCTAAACTTTCAGAGATATAAATGTTCCCCTAAGTATTGCTTTGACTGCCTTCCACAAATTTTGGTATGTTGTCCCATTGTTGTTTTCTCATTAATGAAATTATTGTTTCTAAGATTACTTCTTTGGCTCATGCTTTAGGATTATATTATTTAGTTTTCAATTAATTTTATCTATGCTTCCCACACTCTTTCAGGAATGTGGTTTCTATTGTTTTATGGTGTGAAAATGGTGCGTTTAATATTAATGCTTATCTACATTTATTTGTGAGGTTTTTGTGCCCTAATACATGGTCAGTTTTTATGAAGAGGTCATGTACAGTTGGAAAAAAAAGTGTACTTTTTATTCCCATTTAATTTTTTTCAAATGTCTATCACATCTAACTTTTCTAAAATTCTATTCATCTCCTTTACTTCTTTCCTATATATTTTTGGGTTAGATTTATCTAGGCTTGAGAGGGGGTAGATTGAAGTTCCCCACTAGTATAGCTTTACTATTTTCTCCTGTAACACTTTTCCTTCCAGAATTTGGCTATTATGCCATTTGGTATATATTTGTTTAGCATTAATATTAATTACCTATGGTACCTTTTAATAAAATATAGCTCCCCTAATTGACTCTTTTAATTAGGTCTATTTTTGCTTTTGCTTTTTCAGAGATCGTGATGGTACTCCTACCTTTGCTTCAGCTGACACATAATAAATTCTGCTACAAATGCTTGTTTTAACTCTGTGTGAATGTTTCTGTTTAAAATGTGGCTCTTGTAATCGAATCCATTTCTGTTTCTAATCCATTCTGCTAACCTCTTCCATTTTTGACCAATGATGATAGGTAACTGTGTGTTTCCTTTCATCCTATTCTATTATCTTTCTCTCTCTCTTTGCTTTTACCATGTCCTTCCTCAAATGTCTGTTTTGCTTCTGACCACTGCCTCCTTTTATCTTTTCTCCCTCTTTTTACACCCCTCTTTTCTTTTCCCTCATTCTCCCTACTTCTCTGTTGGGTATGATGAATTTCTGTACTCAACTATTTGTGTAAATATATTCTTCCCTCTTTGAATCAATTCAGATGAGAGTAAAGTCCAAGAGTTGTCTGTTTCACTGCATTTTCCCCTCCATTGTAAGAACTTTCCCATGAATGCCTGTCTTATGTGAAATAATTTTCCCTATTATTCTTCTCCCTTGCCCCTCCTTCTAATGCATCCCTCTTTTTCACTCTTCCATTTTCCTTTTGAGATCATTCCAATGCAATAGACTCACACCTACATACTCTAGATAGATTCCTTTAACTGTCCTAATGATGATAAAACTTTTAGGAATTACATATGTCATCTTCCCAATTAGTAATATAAGTGGCTTAACTTTATTAAGTTCCTTATGATTTTTCATTCATATTTGCCCTATTATGCTTTTCATTAGTCTTGTATTTACATGTCAAATTTTCTATTCAACTCTGAACTTTTCATTAGGAACAGAACGTTATATTCCAAAACCTCCATTCCTTTATATTGGTTACTATCAAATCTTTTGTGATCATGACTATAGCTCCCTGGTATTTGAATTATTTCTTTCTGACTACTTTCAGCAATTTCTCCTTTACTTAGGAGCTCTGGAATCTGGCTAATATTCTTCAGAGTTAATTTTGGAATGTCTTTCAGGAGGTGACTGGTAGATTCTTTCCATTTCTATTTTTTCCCTTTTTCTATGGTATACAGGTAATTTTACTTTATAATTTCTTAAAATGTGATATCTGGGTCCTTTTTCTGATTACATCTTTCATGTAGTCTAATAATTCTAAAATTATCTCTCTTCAAATTATTTTCTTTTTTTTTATATTGCATATAAATTTTATTAACCAGAATGCAAACACATGCTGAATTGATATCACATGTGTACCTGCTAGTCAGAATAGGTGGAAGTTTTTTACTTTTCTGTCCTGTCCATAAACCCTCAGGCAGTCAGCAGCCTTGCCCATGTTGTATAGCAAGGTGATGATTTTACTTGTAGGTGGCTCTTTAAGTACAGTGCCAAGTTGCATTTCCTGACTGACAGGTACAGTTGCATGCTTGGGAATCTCAATAGATCTGGGATTTTTTCTTCCAGAACATTTCCTAACATAGTTAGAACTCCTGAGGAAAGTTAAAGGGATTTCATTATCAGCATTAGTCAGTTTTCAATCCCCTAATCTGATTTAATGTATAGTACTTTGGAGAGTCTGAAGCTAATCAGAACACCAGGGTTTGTCAGTTCTTTCTCCTGTTCCCAAAGTCTTCAACCCTCTCCCCCCCCCTTTTATTTTATTTTTTTAATTTTATTTTTGTTTACATCATTCATTTCCACGAAATTTTGAGCTACAAATTTTCTACCCATCTTTCCCCCTACCCACCGCCCCAAAAGAGCCATCCCAGTGTACCCCCCTCCCCCATTCTATTCTCT
>JAQQSU010004948.1:0-13940 GCA_028627135.1 Pseudochirops cupreus | reverse complement strand
GGGCCTCTTTTGTCATTTGAGTTAATCTATTTTTTAGGGTGTTGATTTCTTCAGTCATATTGCTGACTCTCTTTTCATGATTTTCTTGCAACATTCTTATTTCTCTTCCCAATTTTTCTTCCACTTCTCTTATTTGGTTTTGAAAATCCTTCTTCATCTCATCTCTAGCTTTAAGGCATTCTTCATGTTTCTTGGAGGCCTCTTGGGGGGGAGCTCTGGCTGCACTCTCCTCCTCCCTCTCTTTGCCATGATCCTTCTTTTCCCCAAAGAAGGAATCTAGGGTTTGATTACTGTTCTTACTTTGCTTCTTATGGTTATTCTTACTCATGGCTGGTCAGTCCGTGGTTTTTTTTTTAAATCTCTGTGGGGCTCTGCTTCCAGAAGGGAAAGCTCTGTCCCAAATTGCTGGGGTCCTCCCGGCTGCCATAGCTCTCAGGAAGGTGCTGGGTCCCTTTCCTACTTACTTCCGGCTCACTGGATAATGAAGACTCCAGGACTGAAAGCCCAAGACCACAATCTGGATCCAGGCCACTCAATGGAAGAGCACTGGCCTCTGAACAATCACTTAGCCCCCCTGCTGTCTGCAGGCCGCAGGCATGGAAGCTGCAACACGGAGGCGGATGCAAAACCTCTGCCTTTTGCTTTCCCGCCCTGGAGGCGTTTCGGCTGGATGCTTTTCTCCCCCGATTTCGCAATCCCCACTGACCTAGTTCTGAATGCTCGCAGCTGCCGCTAATCTGAGGCTCCTGTGCTCCTCCTGTTCAGGTGCCCCCTGGGCTCAGCCAGGGCTTCAGACCAGGCTGGTTTCGGTTTGCAGTGCTGATATGGTTCCTCGTAGCCGAGCTGACTTTAGTGGAAGGTATATTTGTGTGCGTTTTGGAGTTCTAGGATTAGGTTAGAGTCCTATTTTATGGGTATTTTGGGGTGGCTATGTGAGAGCTGCGATATGTTGCTGCTGCTACTGAAGTAGGGGACTTTCAAACTTTCTTGATGAAAAGATCAGAGCTGGACAGAAAATTTGATCTTCAAATACAAAGCTCAAGAGAAACAGAGAAAGTTAAACAGGAAAGAAAAAAAATGTTATTCAATAAGGAAGAGGATATTCGTAACTCTTGAGAACTGTATTTTAGGGCAATTAGAAGAAATATACATAGACAGAGGGTGTGGATATAAGCTGACTTTGATGTGATGATATAAAAAAAATTAAAGAGTAAAAACAGGATTGTACTTGGAGAAGAGGAAAGTGGAGGCAGAATGGGGTAAATTCCATCACATGAAGAGGTATAAAAGACCTAATATAGTAGAGAGAAAGAAGGGGGGGCTGCACATTATCTGAATCTTCCTTTCATCAAATCCAAGATGGAGTAACATACACAGTCAGATATAACAATTTATCTTACCTTTTAGGGAAGTAGGAGGGAAAAGAAAAGGTGGGGAAGGCTGATGGAAGGGACACCAGATTGAGGGAGGTGGTGGTGAGAAGCAAAACACTGGTGAGGAGGGAAAAATTTAAAGGAGAGAGAGAGAGAGAGAAAAGGATAAACAGAGGGGAAATGGGATGGAGGGAAATACAAAGTTAGTAATCATAACTGTGAATGTAATGGGATGAACTCTCCCATAAAATGGAAGCAGATAACAGAGTGGATTAAAAACCAGAATCCTACAATATGTTGTTTACAAGAAACACATCTGAAACAGAGAGACACACACAGAGTAAAGATAGAAGGCTGGAGAAGAAAATATAGTGCTTCAGTCAAAGTAAAAAAAGCAGGGGTAGCAATCTGATCTCAGACAAAGCAAAAGCAAAAAATAGATCTAATTAAAAGAGATAAGGAAGGAAACTACATCTTGCTAAAAGTTACCATAGACAATGAAGTAATATCAATACTAAATATACTGCACCAAGTGGTATCACATCCAAATTCTTAAAGGAAAAGTTAAGTAAGTTACAGGAAGAAATAGACGGCAAAACTAAACTAGTGGGGGGACCTCAACTACCCCCTCTCAGAACTAGAAGAATCTAACCACAAAATAAACAAGAAAGAAGCTAGGGAGGTGAACAGAATTTTGGAAAGTTAGATAGGATAGACCTCTGGAGAAAATGAATGGGGATTTAAATGAATATACCTTTTTCTCAGTGGTACATGGCAGCTGTGCAAAAATTGGTCATGTATTAGGGCATAAAAACCTCACAATCCAATGCAGAAAGGCAGAAACATTAAATGCATCTCTTTCAGATAATGATACAATAAAAATTATGTGTAATAAAGAGCCTTGGAAAGATAGACTAAAAATTAATTGGAAACTAAATTATCTAATCCTGAAGAATGAGTGGGTCAAACGACAATTCATAGAAACAATCAATAATTTCATCAGAGAGTGTTATAGTAATGAGACAACTCACCAAAATTTATGGGGTGCAATCAAAGCAATGCTTAGGGAAAATTTTATTTTATTTTATGGTTTTTTTTTTTTGGAGGCAGGAAGGCAGGGCAGTTGGGGTTAAGTGACTTGCCCAAGGTCACACAGCTAGTAAGTGGTAAGTGTCTGCAGCTGGATTTGAACTCAGGTCCTCCTGACTCCAGGGCTGGTGCTCTATTCACTGTGCCACCTAGCTGCCCCAGGGGAAATTTCATATCTCTAGTGCTTACATGAATAAAATAAAGAAAGAGATGATTATGCAGCTAAAAAAAACTGGGAAAAGAACAAATTAAAAATCCCCAATTAAAAACCAAATTAGAAATTCTGAAAATCAAAGGAGAGATTATTAAAATTAAAAATAACAAAGCTATTGACCTAATAAACAAAACCAGGAACTGGTTTTATGGGGGAAAAAACCTGGTTTTATTGTAGGGCAATAAAATAGATAAACCTTTGGTTAATTTGATTTTAAAAAAAGAAAAAAGAAAACCAAATCACCAGTATCAAAAATGAAAAGGGTGAATTCACCACCAATGAAGAGGAAATTAAAGCAATTATTAGGAACAACTTTTTTGCCCAGCTGTGTGCCTATAAATCTAATAATATAAGTGAAATGGATGAATATTTACAAAAATATAAATTGCCTAGATTAATAGAAGAGGAAATGAAATACTTAAATAACCCCATTTTAGAAAAAAGAAGTTGAAGAAGCAGTCAGTGAACTGCCTAAGAAAAAAATCTCCAGGTCTGATGGATTTACAAGTGAATTCTACCAAACATTTTTAAAAAATTAATTAATTAATTTTTCATTTTCAATATTCATTTCCCCAAGATTTAGAGTTTGTTTTCTCCCCTCCCCAAGGTGCCCTAAATTCTGATTACCCCTTTCCCCAGTCTGCCCTCCCTTCTATCATGCCCTGCCCCCACCTCCTTCTCCCTTATTTTCTTGTAGGGCAAAATATATTTCTATACCCCATTGCCTGTATATCTTATTTCCCAGTTCATGTAAAAACAATTTTTAACATTTGTTTTTTTAAAAACTTTGAGTTACAAATTCACTCTTTTCTTCCCTCCCCACCCAAGCAATTCAGTATAGGTTATACATGTGTAGTTATGTAAAACACTTCCATAATAATCATGTTGTGACAGAATAACTATATTTTCCTCTATCCTATCCTGCCTCCAACTTAATCTATTTTCTTCTTTGACCCAGTCCCTTTTCAAATCATTTGCCTCTGACTACTCCCTCCTCCAGTCTGCCCTCCCTTCTGTCACCCCACCCCATTATCTCCTTCCTCTTACTTTCCCGTAGGGTATGATACACAATTGAGTGGGTATGTTATTCCCTCCTTAAGCCAAATCTGATGAGAGTAAAGTTCACTCGTTCTCTCTCACCTCCTCCCTCTTCCCTTCCATTATGAAACCTTTTTCTTGCCTCTTTTAGGTGAGATAATTTACCCCATTCTATCTCTACCTTTCACCCTCTTCCAATATATTCCTCTCTCATGCCTTAATTTTATTTTTTAGATATCATCCCTTCATATTCAATTCACCCTGTCCCATCTATCTATCTAAATATCTATCTATCTATCTATCTATCTATCTGTCTGTCTGTCTATCTCTCTATCTTATACATCTATCTTTCTACCTATCTATTTCTTCCAACTACCCTAATAGTGAGAAAAGTTTCCTGAGTTACAAATATCATGTTTCCATATAGGAACGTAAACAGTTCAACTTTAATAAGTCTTTTATGATTTCTCTTTCTTGTTGACTTTTTCATGTTTCTCTTGAGTCTTGTATTTGAAAGTCAAAATTTCTATTCAGCTTTGTTCTTTTCAGTAAGAGTGCTTGAAAGTTCTCTCTTTTATTGAATGTCAATTTTCTCCCCTGAAGTATTTTACTCAGTTTTGCTTGATAGGTGATTCTTGGTTTTAGTCCTAGCTCTTCTGACCTCCAGAATACCATATTCCAAGCCCTCTGATCCCTTAATGTAGAACCTTCTAGGTCTTGTGTTATCCTGATTGTATTGCCACAGTACTTGAATTGTTTCTTTCTGGTTGCTTGCAATATTTTCTCTTTAACCTGAGAACCCTGGATTTTGACTACAATATTCCTAGGAGTTTTCCTTTTGGGATCTCTTTCAAGAGGCAATTGGTGAATTCTCACAATTTCTATTTTGCCCTTTGGTTCTAGAATATCAGGGCAATTTTTCTTGATAATTTCTTGAAAGATGCTGTCTAGGCCCTTTTTTTGATCATGGTTTTCAGGTAGTCCAATAATTTTTAAATTATCTTTCCTGGATCTATTTTCCAGTTCAGTGGTTTCTCCAATGACATATTTCACATTGCCTTCTATTTTTTCATCCTTTTGGTTCTGTTTTATAATATTTTAATTTCTCGTTAAGTCATTAGTTTCCATTCTAATTTTGAAGAAATTACTTTCTTCAGTTAGCTTTTGGACCTACTTTTCCATTTGGCCAGTTCTGCGTTATTAGTTTTTCTTTTCCTCATTGGCTTTTTGGACCTCTTTTGTCATTTGGGTTAGTCTATTTTTTTAAGGTGTTATTTTCATCAGTATTTTTTTGGGTTCCCTTTAGCAAGCTCTTGACTCATTTTTCATGATTTTCTTGCATCATTCTCATTTCTCTTCCCAATTTTTCCTCTACTTCTCTTATGTCATTTTCGAAATCCTTTTTTTGAGCTCTTCCATGACCTGCAACTAAATCATATTTTTCTTGGAGACTTTTGATGTAGGAGCTTTGACTTTGTTGTCTTCTTCTAGTTGTATATTTTGATCTGCTTTGTCACCAAGCTAAGATTCTATAGTCTTACTTTTTTTTAATGCTGTTTAGTCATCTTCCCAGTCAAACACTTGACTATTTAACTCCCTGTCAATACAGGACTCTGCTTCCAATGGGGGTGATGGGCGTGGGAGTGTGTGTACTGTACCAGCCTTCAGGGGTTTTGTATCATCCGCTGGATGCCCCACCATCTGTGGGCCCAGAGCTCTGGAAGTAGCCCCTCCTGCTTCTGGTTCTGCCACTGCAGCCACTGCCTCCACCCCTGCTGCCCCAGGGCTTAGGTCACATTGTGTGCTCCTTTCACCCAAGTCCCACAGAGTTTCCCTACAGACCTTCCATACTGTTCTCGGCATTTGTGGCTTGAGAAGTCTGAAAATTGCCACAGCTGCCAGTAATTCAGTCCCTTGAGGCCTGCTCTGGCTTAGTCTGCACCCAGTGTAGCCCACATGAGACTCTGCTCTGCTCCCAGCCTGGTGTAATATACTCTTTCTGTTGGCCTTCTAGACTGTCTTGGGCTGGAGATGTGTTGCATTCTGTCATTTTGTGTGTTCTGTAGCTCTAGAATTTGTTTAGAGTCATTTTTTACATGTAGTGGGAGGGGTTTAGGGGTGAGCTCAAGTAAGTCTCTGCTTTTACTCCACCATCTTGGCTTCCAAAACTCCTACCAAGCATTTAAAGAAAAGTTAATTCCAATACTATATAAACTATTTGGAAAAATAGGTGAAGAAGGGGCTCTACCAAGTTCCTTTTATCTGCCTAAATCAGGAAGAGCCAAAACAGAGAAAGAAAATTATTGAGTTACTTCCCTAATGAATATTGATGCAAAAATTTTAAATAAAATATTGGCAAAGAGATTACAGCAATGTATCATGAGGATAATTTACTATGACCAGGTGGGATTTATACCAGGAATGCAGGGCTGGTTCAATATTAGGAAAACTATCAGCATAATTGACCATATCAGTAACAAAATCAACAGAAATCATATGTCAGTAGATGCAGAAAAAGTCTTTGACAAAATACAACACCCATTCCTATTAAAAACTCTAAAAAGCATAGGAATAAATATAGCTTTCCTTAACATGATAAGTAGTATCTGAAATCATCAAAAAGTGTTATCTGCCATGGGAATAAGCTAGAAGCTTTCCCAATAAGATCAGGGGTGAAACAAGGATGCCCATTATCATTACTATTATTCAATATTGTACTAGAAATGTTAGTTTTAGGAATAAGAGTGAAAAAAGAAATAGAAGGAATTAGAATAGGCAATAAGGAAACAAAAGTATCACAGTTTGCAGGTGATATGATGGTATAACTTAGAAAGTCCTACAGAACCAACTTTAAAACTATTTGAAATAATTAACAACTTTTGTAGTCATATGACATAAAACCACATAAATCATCAGCATTTTTATATATTACCGACATTTCTATATATTACCAGCAGTAAGAGATAGAAAGAGAAATCCCATTTAAAATTACTGTAGGCCATATAAATATTTGGGAGTCTACCTGCTAAGACAAATCCAGGAACTATATGAACACAATTACAGAATGCTTTTCACACAAATAAAGTCAGATCCAAACAATTGAACAAAATATCACTTCAATTCTGTCTAAATTAATTTACTTATTCCATGCCATACCAATCAAATTACCCCAAAATTATTTCATACAACTAGAAAAAATAATAACAGAATTAATCTGGAAGAACAAAAGGTCAAGAATATTAAGGGAATTAATGAAAGAGAAAATTCAAAGGAAGGCAGCCTAGCCATAACAGATCAAAAACCATATTATAAATATAGCACCAGTCATCAAAACTGTTTGGTACTGGCTAAGAAATGGAGTGGTGGATCAGTGGAATAGCTTAGGTAGACAAGACATAGTACTAAATTTGCTGTTTGACAAATATGTTGATAAACACTTTGACTCCACCTTCTGGGATAAGAACTCACTGACAAAAACTACTGGGAAAACTGGAAAATAATATGGCAGAAACTAGGCATAGACCGATCTCTTGCCCTATATACCAAGATAAAGTCAAAATGGGTACTTGAATTAGACATAAAGGGTGATACAATAAGCAAATTAGGAGAGCAAGGAATAGTCAGATTTGTCTGTCACATCTCTGGAGAATGGAAGAATTTGTAACTAAACAAGATAGAGAACATTATGAAATGCAAAATGGATAATTTTGATCATGTTAAATTAAAAAGTTTTTGCATAAACAAAACCAGTGCAAACAAAAGTAGAAAGGAAAGCAGAAAGTTGGGAAATATTTCCACAGCCAGTGCTTCTGATAAAGGCCTCATTTCTCAAATCTGTAGAGAACTAAGTCAAATATAAGGTGTTCTCTAATTGATAAATGGTCAAAGGAGTACAGGCAGTTTTTAAATGAAGAAATTAAAGTTATCTATAGTCATGAAAAAATGCTCTAAATCACAACTGTTTAGAAAAATCCAAATTAAATCAACTCTGAGGTACCACCTCACACCTGTCAGATTGGCTAATATGACAGGAAAGGAAAATGGTAAATGTTGGAGAAGATGTGGGGAAATTGGGACACTAATGCATGGTTCATGCAGTTGTAAACTGATCCAACCATTCTGGAGAGCAATTTGGAACTATGCCCCAAAGGCTATAAAACTTCATGCCCTTTGATCCAGCAATACCAGTACTAGGACTGTATCCCAAAGAGATCATAAAAAAGGGAAAAGAACCCACATGTACAAAAATATTTATAGCAGCTCTTTTTGTGGTGGCAAAGAATTAGAAATGGAGGGGATTCCATCAGTTGGGGAATGGCTGAACAAGTTGTGGTATATGAATGTAATGAATTATTATAAGAAATGATGAGCAGGCAGATTTCGAAAAAACCTGGAAAGACTTACATGAACTGATATTGAGTGAAATGAGCAAAACCAGGAGAACATTGTACACAGTAACAATGTTGTATGATGATCAACTATGGTAGGCTTAGTTCTTCTCAGCAATACAATGATCCAAGACGATTCCAAAAGATTTATGATAGAAAATGCTTATCACATCCAGAGAAAGAAGTATAGAGTCTGAATGCAAATCAAAGCATACTATTTTCACTTTATTTTTGTTTTTTCTTTCAAAGTTTTTTTCCTTTTCTGATTGTTCTTTCACAATGTGACTAATGTGGAAATATGTTTAATGTTATTGCACATGTATAAACTATATCAGACTGCTTACTGTTTTGGGGATCGGGAGGGAAGGGAGAAAAATTTGGAACTCAAAATCTTATAATAATAAATGTTAGTAACTATCATTACATATAATTGGTAAAATAAAATAAAATAAAATACTTTTGACATGGGGGAAAAAAGAAGTCAAGGATGAGGATTGAGAAAAATCATTGAGTACTTTCCTTGGGGTGTGAAAGTACCAGAGTGTTTCTAGTTATATTGTTTGTAGTATGTGCTGTTTTTCCACGGGAGCTTATATAATTTTTCAGAATTACAGCAGTATTCTGGTGTTGTAGCCCCACTGCTAGAGGAGAGCATTCAGAGTGGCTGGAGGCTTTACCAGTGTATTCCATATAACTGTTCCTGTATGACAACGGTTCGTTGGTTGTTGTCCTTCATTCTTGAAGAAGACCAAAATGACAACACTATGCTAAAGTGAAGTTTAAATGTGTTGTCCAATTGTGGCTGATTAGAGCAATATGAGCTCAGAATGCTCCACCACAGGTCACGCACAAATAGTCCATGTGAACATTTGGGGTAGATACTCTAAATTTGCTCATCCTACATTTCCTGAGTTGTTTTAATTCTGCTTTGCTCATAGAACACGACGCCTTCTGTGATGTGAGCACCCCAGGCTGAGCAGTCCTGTGCCAGTGTCTTCCATGTCACACAATTAATTCCAATTAATTCTCTCCACTCTTGAGAGTGACCTTATATCACTTCTTCTGACCACCATGTGAATGCTTTCTCTGTGTGAGTTCTCCATAAAATAGTCTTTTTGGCAAGCGTATGTTTTGCATTTGAACAATGTGGCCAGCCCATCAGAGTTGTGCTATATGAAGTAGAGTTTGAAAACTTGGCAGTTCAGTTCAAGTAAGGACCTCAGTATCTGGTACCTTATCCTGCCAAGTGATCTTCAGAATCTTCTAAGACAATTCAAATGGAAACAATTCAGTTTCCTGGCTTGGCACTAGTAGACTCTCCAGGTTTCACAGGCATACAACAATGAGGTCTGCACAATGGCTCCGTATATCTTTAGTTTGGTACAGTCTAATTCCTCTTCTCTCTCATACTTTCCTTCAGAGCCTCCCAAACATTGAGCTAGCTCTTGCAGTGTGTGTGCCAACCTTATTATCAATGTGTACATCCCTGGAAAGTACACCAGCAAGGTAAGTGAACTTATCCACAGCATTCAAAACTTCTCCATTTGCTGTAACCAATGGTTCCATGTATGGGTGGTATGGTGTTGGCTGATGGAGCACCTGTGTTTTCTTGGTGTTAATTGTTAGGCCAAAATTAGCACAAGCAGTAGAGAATTGATTCATACTTTGTTGCATCTCATCTTCAGAGGGTGCATTAAATGTACAGTCATCTGCAAACAGAAGGTCATACACCAATACTCGCTCCACTTTGGTCTTGGCTTGTAGCCTTTTCAAAGTGAAGAATTTGCCATCAGTGCAGTAGCTTATCTTGATATTGTGTTCATCCTCATTGAAAGCATTTCACAACATGGGTTAATGTCCTCTACATCATCATTATGTCTCTTGCTGCTCTTCAGGTCCAGTTCCTTCCTAGTCCAGGAAATTCTCTCCTTTATTTAGGAACTTCTTTGTTGGGTCCAAGAACTTCTCCCTCCTCTGCTACTGACTCAGTCCACTGCTGTCAGTGGGCCACATGGCTTCCTGGAGGCACTTTACAGAGATGAAGGCTTTACCTCCAGGAAATCAAGTCGGAATGCCTATGTATAGCTCTCCTCTCTTCTATGTGTATCTTCCATACCTGGGTTTGTCTATCTCTGCTCTTCTTTTTAAAGGTCAAGGCTAAATGTGAATAAACTATGTAAGACTCAATCAGTCATCCTCAACTGAGGACAATGGGTCAAGTAACCAGGGCAAAACAAGTGAAAACCTCATCCAAGAGGTACCGCCAGCACTACCAGTTTAATCTAATCATTAATAAGGCGTTAATCTTGGCTTGGAGTTGACCTTGTTAAAACAATCTCATAATTCCGTTAAGGAGACACAAAAGGGATTCAGGAAGACCTTACCAGGCTCTTTGTGGTTGTAGCCTTTACATTCCCTAGTCTTGTCCATAATCCTTCCAACTCCCTACTTCCTTCTCTTATCTAGAAATGAGGTCAGAGAATTTCCCCACCTAAAATCCATTTTATATTCATAGGGCCTCTTGCCTGAACCCTCAGATGTAACCTTACTCGACAGGATGCTTCTCTTCTACATCACATAAACCTAGAACAGGCTGACCTTTGAGGCAGAGAATGCCTTGGAGAAAGTAAAGAGAGTGTGAGAATCTGCCAGTAATCTCAACCTTTTTGAAGTTTTGATCTGACTATTGAGCATACTGTCCATGGTGCTGAAATGATTCCTTTGTCTGGCTTCTTCCCTCCACCCATGCTTCCTTTCTCTGTCTCTCCTAATTCCTCTAGTTGTTGCCATGGACTATATCTTGTTTGTCCCTTGGGTGTCCTGAACAAGTCACATTTATCAAAGCCATTCTAACCATGATTCTAAAAGATTTTTTTTTTCTGGGAAGTTTAGTAAGATTTGTTGACATAGTCATGACTTTCCTAAAGTACAAAGTATCCTGCCTTTTGTAACTCTCCCTGGCCAAAGAATCTTCTTCAATAGCATCTGAATGTATTTGTCTGATGCTCGCTATCATTCTTCCTTTATTCAGTCTGACCTATTGATGCAGACAAAAGAGGCATAATCATTTTCTGACACTCTGACTTGCCTTGTTGCTCACCAGAGGTCAGAGATGGTGTCTGCTCTTCATACACTAGAGTGATGGTTGGGTCCAGGGGATTCTTTAGAACCTCTTCCTGCTTTTTTAACCTATAGCTTATCATTAGGAAAATAATTATATCTGCTATGCAAATGCAAAATATACAAAATAAATGGGACTATTTTTTTGCTTCCCTAGGCTTTTTCTCAGTTTGTTGCTCCCCCCCTCATCTTCCTCCCCTCCCCCAACCTGGGAAGAAATTCTGAATAAATCTTAATGTGGAAGAGTAGATTAAGGTCATGTTTAAAGCACTTGGAAGGTGCTCTATACCCTAAACAGGGGAAGACATGTCATTGTCCCTTTGAAAAAATTTCCCTCACTTGATGGGGAATCTGCTCTATAATCTGAACTTAAGATCTTCAGTATCTGAGAGTTAGCTGCATATTTGATCTTTAAAATATCTAAATGATTTCATGAATCCACATTCCTCCTCTTCTGTTGAAATTTGATTTGTTTTTATTTCTGCATATTTTTTTAAAGTCACAGGAAGCAGTATATATATATATATATATATATATATATATATATATATATATATATGTGTGTGTATGTGTGCAGGGTATTATGGGTACAAAATGTATATGTATATATATGTATGTATGTTCATGTAAATAGGTATCTGTAGATGTGTTCCGGTTTATGTATACCATGAAAGTACTTCCAGTCTGGCAGGAACAAAAGAAAAATCTGACTCTAAGCTGAGCTGTATAAAAGTTTATATATTAGTCTCAGTTCAGTACACACATGTCTAACACAGTAACCAGAGACAGTCACTGTGGGGGCTCACATGGGCTGAGGGTACTTATCTCTCCCTTCTTTGCGCCCAGCCATATAGTCCTGTACCAGGTACATTGCTTGGGGAGCCTGACTTCTCCATAGGGGAAGAAGATTCCCCACTTCTCATATTCATTGGCTTTTCATTCCTGCCTAGCTACTCTGGGAACAATTCTATTTTAGGCTCTAATTTGGTATTTCCCCAAAAGAGGGGGAAAAGTATAGCTGATTCTTATGAATCAGGTATAGGGCAGGCCATTTTATTCCCACACAGGAAGAAATAAGCACATGAGAACCACAGTGTGCATTAACAGAATGATTTAAAAAGGATTCAGAAACTCAACTTATATGCAGGCTACAATCTTCTGGGAGGTTGGTAGTAAGCCTCATCAGGACATAATACCGTTCAGCAATTTTGCTAATTAGCTACTTCACATTTTATCTCTACTGATTCTCACCCATAATTTGCCAAGCATGATCCAAGCATGATCTTCTTTTCCAGCGGCTTCTTTCTCTCTGACACTGACTCTTCCCTTGGATATTGTCTGCTTCAGCAGCTGCTCCTAGAACCTCTGTCCCTTGCTGTGGTGGACACTGCAGCCATTCCCTCCTTGGGCTCTCAGAACATCATGACCTTTTGAAACTCAAATGGTTACCTGGACTCGTCTGCCTTAAGGTCATTGCTATATAGCTGAGGGAAGGTAACACAATAAAATTGAAGTGGTACCACCTCAGTCCCAGTCTTGTCTAAATAGTATATGTGCTCATGACTGCAAGAGACTGTGTAGTGGATAAGAATTCCACCATTCTCCCAACCTGACACTCTTTGGTATAGCTGCAAATCATCTTTATGCCTCAAAGCGGGAAGAAAGAAGAGCAAGTGACCTTTTTAGTATATCTATGGGTTCCAATCCAGCAGCCAATTAAAATACTTTTTGTCATCACACTGTACAAACCGTTGCATCACCATAACTGACAGGAAGGAGTCAGGATACCTCTGCATGCTCTGAAGACAGCATTAATCCATGTGCTTGACTGGAATTCTAAGCTTGCTGTAGGGAAGGGGCATAGGGGAGAATTATGAGGGCACTGCATGAGAATATGCATGTATATATATATACATACACATATGTGTGCGCACATATATATACATACACGTGTATATAAGCATGTGTGTGTAATATGTCTATATGTGTGTGTGGATACAGAGATTTATATATGTGTATAATGTGAGTGTGTGTACACACACACACATATACACATACACACATACATAAACAACCATCTTTTCATCACTCTGGTTCCTAGATTTGGTCTCTTTTTTGTATTTCTGAAAGAGGGAGGCAAACTAAAGGGGAAGTTCCAAAAACACAAATGGGGAAAAAAACTAATAAAATGTTCCAAACGAATAATTTTTCCTTTTTTCGTTTTTTTGCCAGAAATAGAATTTCACAATCAATCCATGTGACTTCTTCATGGACATATTTTTAAATGACAGGTCCTTTCTAAGGGGGAAGCAAGGATTTCAAGTTTAGAGGTCTGTGTAATGGCAATGGAATTTAAAGATCCTCCTGTATTGGCTTGGTTTTCAGGCTGAGTGTTAAAACCCAGAGCTTGTGAATCCCACTTGTGGGATGGACTTGTTGACGTGAAGAGAGAAGGCTGAACTGGGAGGAGCTGGTGCTATGGATTTAGAGAGAAGCCCAAGCAGAGAGAAGGCCCAAGCAGAGGAGGCCAGAAGGACTTTTGCAGAGCAGTATTGTGGAGGCAGAGAGGAGAATTGCAGGAGACCAGAGTTGCTGAGAGAAAGACTGCTGAGGGGGCCAGTTGGAACTGCACAGGACTTTTGAGAACTGCCACCCGGAGCTGCCGAGAACTGAGGAGGCATGGTTGTGATGCTGGTATTTTGTCTTTTTTTTTTTTTT
>JAQQSU010004946.1:0-13941 GCA_028627135.1 Pseudochirops cupreus | reverse complement strand
TACCAAAAAGTCAGAGGGGTGAGGGGGGAAGACATAGGAGAGAATAGATTGGGGGAGGGGGGATACGCTGGGATGGCTGTTTTGGGGCAGTGGGTAGGGGAAAGATGGGAGAAAATATGTAACTCAAAATCTCGTGGAAATGAATGATGCAAACTGAAATCTCGTGGAAATGAATAATGTAAAATAAAATAAATAAAAAAAATTAAAAAAAATTAAAAAAAACATCTTGACAGAGAGGCTCAACCAGATTTAGGGTCCTCAGACCTGAGTCAGGGGGATTCATTACCCCAAGTATGTGAAGACTTCCCCCAACAGAATGGGCAGATGTGAACAATTTGTTCTAATGGTCATGAAAGTGGCAGAAGCAGGAGCTGTGGTGTGCTTAAAGTTTGATCAGACATCGAAAATGCCAAGATCATCCAGTGAATCCCAGGTCATTTCCACCCTGGCCTTTTGTCTTGCCACTGGACTTTGATATCTCTGGAAGAGAGAGTGAGGCTGATAACTGCAACTCTCTCTCACTTAAATCCAATTCAGGTCCAAGTCAGGACATCACCGCATGGTGTCACTGGTCCTCTTTGAAAACGAAGAACAAAAAACATCATCTCTAGGATCAAAAGCTTAATCTTCTGTTTGTCATTGAAAGCCCTTAATAATGTACTTTCCCAATCCCAACAACCTTTCCATTCCTACATCTTATTCCCTTTCACATACTCTGTGTTCCATTGAAACTGGTTTTCGTGCTGTGACGCAAATAAGCTACTCCATACTTTGGCTCTTTGCATTTTCCCTGACTGTCCTGCTTGCCTGGAATGCTCTCCCATCACAACTCTATTTCCTGGCTTCCTTCAAGTCCCAACAAAGATCTGATCTTTTACAGGGAGCCTTTCCCAATGCCTCCTAATTCTAGTGGCTTCCCTCTTTTAGTTATTTGCTATTTATCCTGCCTGTCACTTGTTTATACATACTGATTTGTTTAATGTCTTTCCCATTAGATTGTGAGCTCCTGGAGGGGCATGATGGTCTTTTTACTTTTTTTGTATCCCCAATATTTAGCATAGTGACTACAGATACTATTTATCTTTGCTCGGTCCTTTCATTTGTGCCTGACTCTTTGTACCTTCGTTTAGGATTTTCTTGGCAAAGATATTGGTTTGCCATTTTATTCTCCAGCTCATTTAACAGATGAGGAAACTGAGATAAACAGGTAAAATGATTTGCCAGGGTAACACGTATTAATTGCCTGAGTTTGGATTTGAACTCAGTTCTTCCTGATTCTTAGCCCAGAGCTCTATTCACTGAGGACTTAATGAATGCTTATTGACTGAATGAATGACTCTATAGTGATTCCACTGAAGTTAGGTGGCATAGTGAATTATATGCCAAACTGGACTGAAATGTTTCTCAGGTTTTTACTAGTTGTGTGACCTTGGATTGGTCACTTCACCCAGCACAACTTTTCTATTTTTAAAATGATGATGCTTATACTTACCTCACAGTCTTGTTTGAGGATGAATAAGACTACATATATATAAAAGTTAACAATTACCATTATTGATTAAAACAAAAGCTTGTTACATATTGCTAACAGACAATATTCGTTTTTAGCTGTTCATTTTCTTAATTTTGGTATCATTTTTACATATTGATTTTAGTGCCTAGGAGTTCAAAGAATGTAACTGACAGGAAGATTGATCATACCCCCACTCACACTACCCTTTACATTTAATGGCAATTTCCCTCTAAATGAGTGATTTGTGATAACCTCCTTGTCATGTATAGAGGAAGAAGAAATAGGTCACACCCATTACATTTACAATCTAAGAGGTTTGTTGCAGGATTTTCATTTTAGTTAGTAGAGCTCCAGGATGATTGAAGATAAAATGAGGTACTTTTCATATTTATGTCTTGAGTTCAGTATCCACCATCAGTCACAGACTAGTACAAGAAAGTGCTAAGTGAAGGTAAAGACAATAGCTCCCCAAGGTGCTAGTGGCAAAAGGTAGATATTAGTCATCCCTGAAAATCCCAGGAGTGTTGCAGATATGGGAGATGGTTTGTTGTCTCAGTTCAGTTATCAGGGGATGGGAAAGATTGGCTCAAACATCTCCCAAGATAGACCACAAGTTTCTCCTTTTTTTTTGTAAATGTTTCCTTTTATGGTATAAAGATGTCTAGTTTTTCTCTAGTTCCCAGGAATTCTAAAGGTACTGATTTCTCAAATGGGATTTTGAGAATTCAATCAGTAGCTCATCCTTCACTCTGTTTAGGATAGCAAGTATGCTATCTACAAGAATGAAGTGTTAAAAACAGTTTTGATTAGCAATAGAGATCAGTAGAGATCTTCCAATTAGATGAAGAATATAAGGTAAAAGAATGAAATTACTTAGGGAAACCCTAAACAAACAATCCAAACATCCTAAGGAATTTTTTTTTTTCCCTGGCTTGACCGAAACAAGTCCCACTTTGGAACTTGCTACTCAACAGAAAGCGATAGCCCCTTTCCTTTAAGGAGTATAGATTTTCTGGAAGGGACCTAAGAGGCCCTAAGAGTTTAGTCCTCTCACTTTACTGATGTGTGAACTGATAACCAGAGAGAAAACATGATTTTCCCAGTGTCACAGATCTGAAAAGTGACTAAGTCACTCTCGGAGTAGGGCTCTGTCCCCTATAGCTAGTAAGGGGTTGTGCCAGGTATTAAAGCCAGTTCCTCTCAATCCACATTGAGCTTTTAATCCAATACACTATGGTTACTGACGTTCTAAGTCTTCGACCTTGTTTCTCTTTTTGTAAAATGTAAGTTAAACTTCTGCCTTAAATGTACACTATAGCTCTTCATGAATTGTTAAAAAAAAACCCTATAGAAGTACGTTATTACTCTGTTTAAAGTACTATGCTGGGAATGTTATCGACACTTGTTGAGAAAGCCATATTATAATGTTTCCAAAGCTAGAAAGAATGTTAAAATTATCTTGTCCTTTTATTTTATGGATGAAGAAATTGAAAACCAAAGGGATTAACCATGTTAGTGGCAAAGCCAAAATTGGAAACCAAGTCTTACGGTTCACATATGTCTGTCTACTCTACCATACCAGTAATCAGAGCTTCTAAAGGAAACATGTTTTTCTTTATGGTATTAATCAGAAAGAAACACACTGTAGGACCTATGAGACAAATAGACCAATTCTATATTCCTAAAATATTTTAATAGGAAGAATGAATTTAAGAGAATCATTCATACTCTGTGATGAGTATTCACGGAGGAATTAAATAGACACATTCCTTGTGTCTTATATTGGTTCCCTAACATATACTGAAAGACAAGGATATAGAGGAATGTGGTCATGGAGAGAAATCCCAGTGACTTCTCCAGCAGGTTTGTTTGGCCTTGTCCCTCATGTTGTCAGGGCTCATTTTTCACATTTTTAAATTCTATCTTTTAATTCCAAACTATTTGAATTTGCCCATGGCCTGACAGGAAATGGTATGCCTCCAATGCTTCTATTATTGTTTATAATGCATGTTCTGTATAACATTTACTATTTGAAACCCCATCATATTACATATAACTCATTTGAAATTGACCTCTCTAAACCCAAATTTCATTAGAAAAATATTTGGGGCTATTTATTGGGGGAATAGGAACTGACATGAAATACGTTCAAGTATTCAAAATGTCTTTGAGGGTTTTTGACATTTGATAATCCATAAAATGTTCCTTTAAGATGGATAAAAATGAAAAAAAAATCAAAATGTGAAATTTCGGAGGCAGATGTATTTCAGTGATATGCCTAAGTTATAGATTTCAAACATACAACTGCAGTTCATCTTACTATTATTTCAAATCCATTAGCAATGTGGACATTCATAAAAACCATTAAAGTAAGAACTACACTTATTTTAAAAGCATGCAACATTAAACAATCCCCCGAAAAGGAAAAAAAACCAAAACAAAACAGATTTTCTAAGATAATAGTCTGTATATCAAAGTTTAGATTCACTCAATTATATGCCCTCTGTACTCAGATTTTTAATTACTTTTCTCTCTACTTTAAGAAGTTCAGTTATTTCCCCCGTATCTTCACATGAAACCAGATAAAGGGGATTTTTAGGATGAGTGAATTTATTTTCCTATTTTAAAAAACACACAAAAAAGCCCAATAGAGAACACTCAGGGAACAAGTTCATGTGTCTGCCTGTATATCTGTGGAAGAGGGAGGTAGGCTTTTTCCAAAAAAACATTGCAGCACTTGAGGGAAAAGTGTCCATGTGGGTGTGTGCATGTGTGTGAAAAACCAAAGAAAGAAAACCAGATCAAAGCTCCGGGCAGATGCCTGACTGCCAGTAGAATTCATTTGAATCCAAGGAATCGCTGTGGTGGTATCCTCTGCCAGCTTGGCGTTTCTGACATTTCTGCTTTAGCCAAAGCTATAATTTATATTCCTGTTTATTGACCAAGAACTGCTTCATTTACTGAACTAAGCATGTTACGAAGTAATCAGGCCTGTGGTTTTCCTCTTAGCAGCCGGGACGGCGATGCTGAATGATGCTCTCTAGATGGCAGTCTTCCACAAAGAACTCCAGGGGCAAGGAGCTGCCTGGCCAGTGGACCGCTTTTCTCTTCTGCTGCCCCCAAAGAGAAAACAGCTCCATAATCTGTTGACAGGATTAAGGATTCCTGTTGTTTTACAGGAAGTAAATAAATCCTTATGGTATTCTGGAAACCTCAGAAGTATATGAGACTGGTTAGAAATTGTTTATGCTGTGGTAAAGGTATCAAATGAATATTTACAGCATTTAAAACCATTACCTAGATTGATGTGGACTGGCTTGGAAGCCAGCCTGTATGCATTAGTCGGTTTGGGGATATTTGTGAAGCTCTTGCATAGTAGGGTTTACTTTTTGAATACAGAGTTTCCTCTTCACATGAGGCCTAATCTGTCCAGTATGGTTGGTGAACACTGAAGCTGAGGCTGGGGGCAATTTTGTTGTTTCTAAAATGGAAAGGAAAATTCAGGAATTCAGATCTTATATACTGCGTGCTGAGCATGGTGGGAAAACTCAGAAGAACAAGCCTCTGAACTACAGGTTAATCAAATTATAAAAATATAAAAAAGAAGAGTATGAAAACTTTATAAAAGTTGATCATAGTGGGTTTACATTATAATTTTAAAAATATTTTAAGATTTTTATATTTAAAATAAACTGTATGTGAAGATGGTCTCCTCAGCTAGAAACAATCTGAGAAATCAAAATTAAATTTTGACATGTGCTTGTTTTAAAGTCATGAGACAAAAGGTGCTGTTCTACTTTAATATTTAAAATACTGGTTTGTATTTAATATTTATATAATCATGACTTTTGATTTATATCTGCCTTCATATTGGTTATTTCAGGGATCCACAGAATTTTTGTATTATAAAGGAGTGATTCTTAAATTATCATCATGGTATCTGGGTCCCCAGGACCCATTTGGGCAGTCCTCAAAGTCAAACTGTCTTCATAATCACAGTAAGTTTTTTTAATACTATAAATATCAATAGTTATAACCCAATGTGCAAAAGGCATATATTTTATATACCTCCTCAATAATTTTAAGAGTGTGAAAGGGACATGAGAACAAAAAGGTCGATAGCTGCTCTTAAAGAACATTGTTTCTCAAACTCTGTTGTAAGAAATCCTGAAATAGTCCAATTTTTTCTTAAATTCATTAACAAAATTTTTTTAAATGAACCTTATGTTGTTTATTGTTAGGAATTAAAATAACATTTTAGAGGGTTTTACATAAAATATTGTTTAAAGGGTTCTGCTATTATGGAAAATTTGAGAACTGCCATTATGTAGTGAGTGAAATTTACCTAATAATAGTTTCCAATAAACAGCACTTAGTGCTATAAAGCATGTGAATCACTCATTCACACATACTTTCTTCTGGGCCTCACAACAACCTTGTGAAGTAGATACTGCTGGTTTTATTATGTTCAGTTTGCAGGTGAGGAAAGTGAGGCCCAGAGAGGTTAACTTACACAGTGATTAAGTATCTGGGGATGGTCCAGTTATGCCTTTGACACACCATGGTTATTTGACCTTGTACAAGTCACTTAAACTCTTCTTACTGTAGGGGCTAAGAAACCAAACTTCAGAATGTGTACCAGTAAGCACTGCTACAGAGACATGTTTCCCTACAGGAATAAAATCACAGATTCAAACAAAGAAACAGAAAATTCAGGGGAAAGATTAAAAACTTCCGGACAACTTACTATATATACCAATCTCAGTCCAAACAGCACATTGAGTGTGATCCTGTGGTGCAGCAGCTATCTAAACCTTGGCTTTATCAGTTCATTTGTTCAAAATGAACTGTGAATTGAGACATGGTCCTAGAAGGCTTCAGCCTATTCTAATTTTTTGTTGAGAACCAGAGACTGACAAGATTTTTTTTTAACTTTAAACTCATGTTTAGTTGCAAGTTCTCTTTTAGATATGTGAAATAAACACTCAACAGAACTGATCATAAAACTTTAAGTTAAAAAAAAAGTCTTTGAAACTGTAAACACATGAAGTGTGGGAATTTCCAATTCATCATCAAAGCTGTACTAGCCAATTAAGCAGTGAAAGAGTAACTTGGAAACCAGAGATCTGGAGTTTATTTTTACCACCAATCAATCGGCAAATATTTATAAAGTGTTTCCTATTGGCCAAGCACTATTTCACTTATTTCAAGCCTGGATTTTCCGATCTGTAGAGTAGGAATGATATGTTTAATTGACAGTAATAATCCTTAAGTCCTAAAACAGATCTACAGTAAGAAAAAAATTTTCTTTTTTGGATAATCAACCATTTCACTGTTGGAACATCTGAGTTTTGAACATTTTGAAAAGCATAACTATTTTCATGGTTATCCAGGTGAGGTGAATTATGATGGGGTGAATTACCAGATAGGATAAGGGACTTTTCAACTACGGGACTCAGCTAAAAATGTCAGTAAGCAGTGGGTGAGGGGAATAGAACATTCTAACATTGGCATAGTCTATGTGTGATGTGGAAACAAGCATTGCATGTGAGATGTCCATATTTCTATATAAAGTTAATGTCTACTAAGTAAGAGATGCAAGTTAGTGTGAGACCACAACCTAGGGGCTAATAGAATTTTGGTTGGACCTATAAGAAATGGGACTTCAGATAACCAAGAATTTAGATAAAAGTTGAAAATATAATTACCCTCACATTTTATGTTTCATTTTCTTCTGCAGGTTCTTGCTACTCATTGAAAAGGGAGGTTAAACAGCAATATTTTAAGAACTCAGTAAATGCTGGAAGAGTTATTGAGATTTTCACAGTTTAGTAACGATTTCCTTTTCATGCTAATCAGCTGGGTTGAGTGTATCTGTAAGGAACAAAAGTATTTTGAGTGAATACTGTGAGTTACTATTAATATACACAGAACAGTCACATATGTGTTTACATAAAACATTACTAATGTTATTACATGGGTAGATAAATAAGAATAATTTAAGAAAGTTAAAATGGAAGGTGCCCTGTTATTTCCCCCCCCCCAAATTTGAGTATGAGGTTGTTACAATGTATCATATCACTGCATGAATTCAGAGTATGATTGAAACCATTGATAAACAGTGTGTCAATACACACACCACAGTTCCAGATGTTGCCTGTTAAGAATACTTAGATTGACAGGATTCATTTAGAACTAAGTTCTATGAGAACACTGCACACTTGTACACCATTGATAACATAATTCAATAATGCATAACAGCAATAATAAAGAAGTGATGAAAGGAGGCCTAGTAGCTGCTTTTTCAGCTTATCATAAGTACCTTTGGTGCTTTAAATAACTGTTAAAGAGATTTCAGAAAAGAACAAAGGACAAGAGAAAAGCAAAGAAAACACCGAAGAATGGATATTACTTTTTAAAGTGCCCATTTTGTTTTTAACTCTATAATGAGCAGTCTATAGTGCTTTGGTGGGTCCTCCCAGAGAATGTATGACAAAGCATGAACAAAACTCAGATAGGATGAGGAGGCATGATTTATGTGTAGAAAGGCCCTAATTACACAACGGAAAACAAGGATCTGACAAGGTGTCCAAGATAAGGGTCAAAGATGTTTGCCATGCACATATATACACACATATGTAGTAGGTACATATATGTATATATGTATAATAGAAGTATATTATGTGTATAGATGTACTCAAACAATCTATATATTTATGGGTATGTACACATCCAGGTCTGATTATCAGAACTCTGAGCTCATGTAGAGTCTAGGTATAATGTTGAAGATTACTCAATAATCATATTTTTCTTGGATCATTTTATCCCTACCACAGTTTTCCCTGGGAATATCAGAATTTGTCTCTTCTCAGAAAGCAAGAATCCAGGATAATAATACACCTTTTATTTATCATTATCGACTGCGTGTGTCTTTCACATGAGACTGTAAAGAATTTTAACAATAACTCCATTTTCATTTCTGGAGTATCCTCACTTTCCTCAGGGATCTAACTTCGAGACTTGTTCTATCCTGAGTGTGGGCACTCTGCAAGGGAATAGATCTTGTTGTAACTAGGGCATTCAACAATTCTAAATCCATTATAATGAAGTAATTGCTGTAGACTGCTCCCCCACACTGTATCTCTCTGCTACTCCAACCTATTTCCTCCTTAGGGTCTCCATCTGGCAATGTGTCGTTCTCTTCATCTAGCCCAACTCTCTCTACGTGTCTTCATGTTAGTTTCTATCTTCACTGGGCAAGAGTTCTTGCCCCTGGGTAGTAGTAGGATGGGATAAGATTCTTCATAAAACATAGGCAAAGGTTAAAAAAAAACCCAATAACCAACTTTCTATTTATGTATTATTTTATTCAACAGTATATCTTTTTTTTTCTTTTCAGATCTATAATTGCAGAATTTATCAACTGTTATAACTTTCTAGGCAGTGTGGTATAGTGAATAGATTTGGAGTCAAGGAAGACTTGAATTCAAATTCTGCTCCCGAAACATAGTAGCAGTATAATTCTGAGTGAGTTATTTATCCTCTCTAATCCTCAGTTTCCTCAGACATGTAATAGTGATCATGAAACTGTGAGACTCAAATGAAAAAATTAATATGTTTATCAACCAATTGGTAAACATGTATTAGGCAAATTATTATTTGCCAGACACTGTGCCAGAACTGGGAATACAAAGAAGGAAGAACAAAACAAAAAAAAACAGAAATAATCCCTGGTCTCAGGGAGCTTACAAACTAATGGGGGGAGACAGAATGCACATAAATCACTCTATAAACATGCATGCACAGCATAGGGAAGGCAAAATATACTTTGTAAATTGTGAAAATATATAAATGTGACCTATTGATTTGAATTAAATTTATGCTGACTAGAGGAATTCCTGCCAACCTGCTCTCTTTGTAATTAATACTTCATTAGCCCTAGTTAAATGTGAAAAGCTTGTTGCGCTATTATAATACTAAAATTAAGTGGATTTTAAGAGTCCTTTAAAAAAATCTGAGGAAGGACTTCTCTGAATAGGACCAAAAAAAAAAACAACCCAGCAATATACCTTGATATGCTGGTTTTGAATAATTTTCAAAGCTCTAAGCAGGAGTGAGTCTTCTGGACTTTGAAATCAGGCCTAAGGTCTGTAAGGTACAACAAAAACATTTGACTGTTCAACTTGCTTTTAGACATCACACTTTGATCAGATCTTTGACAAAAGAGATAAATTGTAGTAGAGTCAAAGCCGAAACTGCTGACATCAGCAGCCGGGTTTTCCACATGTCCCTAAGTGAAAGCTTATGATCAGGAAGTCTGATTTTCTAGGTGTCTTTTGGTGTAGCTTCCTTTCTTTGCCTTTCATCTATAATGAAACAGCATTTAAAAGAAGGTGGAGCGTGGGATGAGGTCAGGAGAAACACTTCTTTCTTTCAGATGAAAAGAAGGCTGCTGTTACAGTTAACTTTCTTCTTTTTATTTTGGTTTTGACAAAGTTGTCAAAAAAGATTTAACTCCTCCTTTTCCTGATCTCATGATTTTTTGAAGGGAGAGCAGCCGCCAGCAAAAGAATTCCACTGACTGTTATTGAAGACAGATCTGATTATGTGAACTTGGTGTTATTTGGAGATAAGAAAATTGTGCAGAAATAAACAACTTGACATTTTACTTCCTCTTTGCAGTGTAGCTAAGATGCAAACCACATGAGGTAGGCATATTGATTTGGAAATATGAAACATGACAAATCATTTTTTAACTTGAAACCAAAGAAATTGTACACTTCCCCAAGAATTACACACTTGAGTTCCTCTAGGTAACCTCTGGGTCTTCAGAACCCTTTTTATTACTTGGAAAGCTGTTAAACTGGAGTACAAGAAAGTGTTTATTAGGTCTAGGCCTATAGTTCAAACGAAACAGAACCAAATTAGTTTGCTCGTATAACAGTATGAAGCTACTAAATCTAAACTAAGCCAGATTGTGTTCAGAGGGAAAAGTGTGCATTCTTGTCCCTAGCTCTAAATGGTAGACAGAACAGAGATGTGTACTATGATAGTATCCAACTACCAGAAATAAGTAGTTTCTCTTTTTAGTCTGCAAGTACATTAGATTTGCCAATTTTTAATGTGAACTTTAAAATCTTAAAGCAATCAAACCATTCATATGTATATTGATATGTTGCCCTCTCTCTTGATGAATCTATCCATTCTCCCTCCCTATCCTTTCTCTTTTGTCTTCTACCTCCCACCCCTATATCCACCTTTTATTTTATTTTATTTTATTTTTGGTGCTTATCACTGATGCTTTCTCTTTAATTCAAATAGTATTAGCTGCTCCTTGGTTTTTCCTTTGTGCCACTAATATTTACATAGCTTGAGGCTCAGTATATATCCAATATAACACAGCTAGGTAGTATTTGAACCTAGGTCTTCCTGTTGTCAAGTTTAGCATCCTATCTACTATGCAATGCAGCCACTTGATTTCATTAGCGTTTAATTTAACTGGTTTAAATATTATATGTACAGTAACTGCATGAGTTTTCCCAAGAAATTCTATTTCATTAGCCATTATTCTGTTTTCCTTTCCTCCAAACTTTCTACTTATAACAAATGTACTAGAAAACTCTTGAATACATAGAAAAAAGGCAGGGTAGAGCTCAAAATACTTAATTACATCTAAAACTTTTAACATGGTGTTGAACTTTGAATTTTTTTTAAAAATCAGATAATTGGGGGGAAGCTAGGTGGTTCAGTGAATAGAGCACTGGCCTTGGAATCAGGAGGACCTGAGTCTAAATCTGGCCTGAGACACTTAACACTTACTAGCAATGTGACCTTGAGCAAGTCATTCATCCCCAATTGCCCTGTCCTCCCCCCTCCAAAAAAAAGAAGCAAAAAAATTCAGGTAATACAGAAATTAAGCTTCATATAATTGTCATTTCCATTGGACACTTACGATATTTTGTAATATAACTTAAATTTTTAATGTAATATTTAACCTATTTGAAAAGAGGCTTTTAAATGTTATTGTGAAATATTGTCTGGCTTTTATTTCTGTTAAAATTTACAAACTTAATTGAGCATGAGTGTGCATTGTTCTTGTCTTTTGGGTACAAGGGTTTAGGAAAAGTTGTTACAAGAAAAGAGAAGAACAAAACAAATAATTAAGTAGATGTTCAGTTGTTTTTCAATCAAATTTGACTCTTTGTGACCTCATTTGTGGTTTTCTTTGCAAAGATATTAGAATGTTCTGCCATTTCCTTCTCTAGCTCATTTTCCAGGTGAGGAAAATGAGGCAAATAGGGTGAAGTGACTTTCCCAGGGTCACACAGCTAGTAAGTGTCTGAGACTAGATTTGAACTCAGGAAAATGAGTCTTCCTCACTCCAGGTCCAGTATGCTATCCGTTATACCACCTAACTGCCTCAGTAATTAGGCACTGCAGAATTTATGGAGGCTTAAAATATCTCACAAGATTAAAATATATTGGAGGAACAGCATTTGCCTAACCTTCCATTGATCGGTACTAGAATTTTTGTAGATAAGAATATAAAGGTTAGAGCTAGAAGTGATATTGGAAATTATCCAAACTGTTCTAAACTATTTCTCTCATTTTACAGTTTATAAAAAAAAAACAAAAAACAGACTCCATTTTAGATGAAGTGACATCCACAAAGAGTAAGCAGTAAATCATGAATTTGAATCGAGGTCCTCTGATTCAAAGTCCAGTGTTCTTTCCTCTATAGTGTCCTAGCTAAGCTTCTCATACTTTTGTATAGCATAGAAATAATACCAAACTCCCTCATAGATAACTCCCTTGGTTGCTGTTAGATGACTTTTTGCAACAGAGTGTGACATCATTTGTTTATAAAGTATTGCTTCTGTGAAACTCTTGAATGATGATGATTTCTCATGATTTTAAATTTATTTTGAATATGGGTGTGGCTACTATTCTAGAAAGTCCAGTGCATGTATAATGGAGAAAAATATTCTAGGAATATTAGTTTGGAGATGAATTAGAAAACTGATTACCTTCCCCTTTCTATTCAACAGATTCTTACTGTGAAAAGACATCAACATTTCTCACAGGATTGCAATGTGTACTAAACTGCCATTGTACACTCCCTTTCTGTCTTACTGGCTTTGAATGTCTGCTTGCCTTGGATGAGGTAGATGAGGAGGTAATTAAATATTTCAGTCTACATGGTTAGTGTGACAGAGTTGAGAGAGGGTTGGATTTTGGATGGCTGTTCCAAAAAGGGTTCCAAAGAACTCCCAAGACTGTATATAGAGTAGCTTAAGAAGGGCTGAGAAAATAGAATAAGATTTTAAAAGTTGTTAGGATAAGTCCACATAGTTGATTATCATTCTTGGATATAGAATTGAACAAATTTTCATAACTCTTCAGGACTAGAAAGAAATGCTTGATAAAGTATACAAGGCTTCATTTTGTTCATCTTCAAAAAAAAAAGAAGAAAAAGGAATCATCTAATTTCATATTTTGAAAGGATCTTGGGATTCATATACTCCCACCCATATTGGACAAATAATCTTCATTACAACACTCCTGACAAATAATCATTCTGACTGTGCTTGAAGAACTCCAATAAAGGGGAAATCTACTATCTTCTTTCTCTCCTCTGGATAAAACAATTGGTTAGAAATTAAATCAAAATGCATTCTGTTTCTTTGTTTTATCCTTAATTCAAGATCAGATTTGTCCTTTTCCTATTGCTCTTAGAATCATACTGAACAGGTAGCAAATGTTCCTCCTAAGTCTTTTTTTCAGGCTAACCATCCTGAAATTTATCAAGATTTACATATTATACTCTTTATTAGCTAACACTATATAACTTTGCTTCTATTTAGGGATTCTTTACATTTTGTAATGGATGTACTACATGAATAATAGCAACTTCTATTCTGCCAGCAATGTAGAAATAATTGCTAACATAAGATCATTTATTCATTCAGCAAGTATTTATTGACCACCTAATATGCACAAGACATTGTAGTAGGTTCTGTATGAAATAGGAGGAAGAATCAAATGCCATTCCAGGGCTCCTAGAGCTTAGTGTCTGTGGCAGGCCATATCTGGTCAATGTGCTCTAGCATCTCAGGTTTGAGAGCAGAACAAAATAAGTGAAATAGTAAAGAATCAATAAAATGAATTTTACTTTAACCATGGTATAGGAAAGAAATTTAGTAAAGCTGTAGAATTGATTTATTATCATGTAAATTCCCTGCCTCCGTATTACCCATCTTGGTGCATGGTCAGAAGCATGAGGAAGAATGTGGAATATCTTCTTCTTTTGGTACTTTTGTATTTGGAGAACCAGGAGTAGGACAATTTTAATGTCATTTCAGGATAAGTTTCGTGAGTCTTCATGGAGTAGCACTTTAGGAAAAAGTAACTAGCTTATGTGGCAGGAC
>JAQQSU010004945.1:0-13941 GCA_028627135.1 Pseudochirops cupreus | reverse complement strand
TGGTTCTGCTCTTCTCACTTAGCATCAGTTTGTATAAGCCTCTCCAGGTAAATATGAAGTCCATCTCCTCCCCATTTCTTACAGCACAATAGTATTCCATTACATTCATATACCACAGCTTGTTCAGCCATTCCCCGATTGATGGGCATCCCCTTAATTTCCAGTTTTTTTGTCACCACAAAGAGAACTGCAATACATATTTTTGTATATATGGGTCTTTCTCGCACTTCTATGATCTCTTTGGGATACAACCCCAGAAGTGGTATTACTGGATCAAAGGACATTCATCATTTCTTACACCGTAATAATATTCTATTACATTCATATATCTTATGTTTAAAACTTAATTCATATTTTTATGAATTAATAATAGCATGGACATTTCCATATACAAAGAAAAACAGAAGAGGATTGTACAGCATATAACATTGTGAATTCTGTTACATAACACTTGCTTTTTAAAAGTGTAAGATACTCTATGGCAGTTGTAATACTGCCTTGCTTTATATCCCTTTCCACTCTTTTCTTTTGTTTTATTTATTAATTTTTTAGTAGGACTTGGTGACTTTCCTTTTTTTGAAAATTTAATAGGATTTTATTTTTTCCCCAGTTAACACATCAAGACAGTTTTTAGTGTTCATTTTTTTTCAAGATTTTGAGTTCCAAATTTTTCTCCCTTTCTCCCCTCCCCTCTTCTGAAAATGGTAGGCAAATCTGATATAGGTTATACGTATGCTATCATGTAAAACATTTCCATATTAGTCATGGTTGTGAAAGAAGAAAAAGATCAAAAGGAAAAAACCTCAAAAAAGAATAAAGTGAAAAAATAAGCTTCAATCTGCATTCAGAATCCATCAGTTCTTTATCTGCATGTGGATAGAATTTTCCTTCATGGGTCCTTTGTACTTGTTTTGGATCACTGTGTTGCTGAGGAGAGCTGAGTCATTCGTAGTTAGTTGATCATTACCCAGTGTTGTTCATACTGTGTACAATGTTTTGCTGGTTCTGCTTGTTTCACTTTACATCAGTTCGTTGTTTCCAGGTTTTTCCTGAAATCTTTTCTGTTCATCATTTCTTATTGCATAGTAGTATTCCATTACATTCATATACCACAGCTTGTTCATCCATTCCCCAACTGATGGTCATCCCCTTAATTTCCAATTTTTTGCCACCATAAAAAGGGCTGGGCTGCTATACATATTTTTGTACATGTAAGTCCTTTCCCTTTTCTTATGATCTTTTTGGAATACAGACCTAGTAGTGGCATTGCTGGATCAAAGCGTATGTACAAGATACGCACTATCTTTGGGCATAGTTCCAAATTGATTTCTATCTTCTGTTCATTGTAAAGCTCAATATTTTTTCTTTCTTTTTTTAGTATTGCTTTCACTACTCCCATACTTCTCCCTAAATATTTTCTCCTTCCTTGCAAAAACCTCTCCTGTAAAAGATAAGAAGAGCCAAGCAAAACAAATCCACACATTGGCTCTCAGAAAATGTATGTTTCTAGTTCATTACCTCTGCAAAGAATTGGGAAGCATGATTTGTTTTCAACCCTCTAGAACCTTGGTTGGTTATTACATTGATCACAATTCATAATTTAATTCTATTACAGTTTTACGTTTGATAGTCATTTTATAAATTGTTTTTCTGGTTCTGCTCACCAGTTCATATAAATCTAAGTTTCTCTGACTCTTGTCAGATTCTGGTCGTAGTCCTACTTACTTAATTGATGTGTGAGTAATCATGGCAAAGTCACTTATCGGTTTCAGTTGTAAAATTGAGATGAACCCCCTCCCCTACTTACCTTAAAGGACTGTTATGAGAATTTTTCATCATTTTTTTTTTATGGTTCAGTAATATTCTATGGCATTTATATGCCATAATTTGTCCAGCCATTTTCCTGTTGATGAGTAATCACTTTGTTTCTAGTTCTTTGCTACAATAAAAAAATAGTGCTACAATTTTTTTTATGGTACATATGGGTCATATCACTTTTTCTTTGGTATCTTGCCTCTTAGTGGTTTTTCTGTGTCAGAGTATATATATTTTTGTGGTTTCTTGGGGATTGCTTTCCAATGTGGTTGGACCTAATTCACCCACCACCCCACATAGACATCATGTGTACTTATCCTTCCACATTCCCTCTATCAATCATCATTTCCCTTTTTTGTCTTCTTTGCCAATATAACAGAAATGAGATGGAACCTCAGAGTTGTTTTAATTTGCATTTTTCTTAGTAATTTGTAGCATTTCAGTATGGATGCTAGTAGGTTGGATTTCTTCATTTCAGGATTACCTGTTCAGATCCTTTGACCATTTATCTATTGGTAATGGCTCTTGTTCTTATATTATAGTTCACTGAATCAGTAAACATTTAAGCTCTTACTATGTGCCAAGCACTATACTAAGTTCTGGGGATATAAAGAAAGGTAAAAGACAGTTTCCACTCTTAACTACCTAACACTCTAATAATCTAGTTGTACATATAGTTGTCAGTTCCCTACATATCTTGAATTTTGGAATTCTTTTATCAGAAATTTGCTGCAAAAAAATTTAGGCAACTATTTCCCTTTTAATTCTAATTGCATTGAGTTTGGTACAAATTTTTATGTAATCCGTTTTATCCATTTTATCTTAATGATAATCTCTGTCTCTAAGTAGTCAAGAACTTTCCTCCTGTGCATAGTTGTAAAATGTCTTTTATTATCCTCTATTAAATAAGACATTTTATCATAATTGATTCATTTAGATTTTACTGTAGTGTGAGATAATGATGTAATCCTAATTTGTACAAGATTATTTCCCCCTTAATAGTCTTCTGTCCTTTGGTTTTTGGTAGATGGGCTCTGTGGTGTATTGGCTGAAAGACAACAATTACCTTTTATTAAATACCTATTGTGTGTAGAGTACTGGGATTAATTCTAAAAATATACAAGATTTTGCCCTTCAAGATTTCAGTTTGGGAAGTGGGGTTAGGAAGGAAAAAAAATCAACAAAAATAGCTATCCCACACAATAATAAATAAATAGGAGGTACAAATAATCTTTCTGAGGTCCGGAGGGAAAGTTTATATCTACAAATAGAAAGTTAGGATCAAGAAAAGCAAGATTGTAATTTATCAAGGTGTCGTTAATGTGTCGTTAATTATACATTAAGGTGTCCATAATAACAGTATTTTTTATGGCTACTTAATAGCTTTCAAAGTGTCTTCACATCGATGACCTTTTCTAATCTTAATACTAGTTTTTTTCAGGTAGGCAAAGTAGTGTTTATTTCAGTTTTATGGTTGAAACTGTGAAGTAAAATGACTGCCAGTCACATGTCTATTAAGTGGTAGGGCTCAATCTAGAATCCTAATCTTTTTTACCTTTTAATACCTACTGCTTTACTGCTATACCTTCTAGTGTTGCATAATTTGTGGTCTTATTGTGACATTTATTGGCTTATAGTTGGGATAACAGTGTTTATAAGACAGCTGGGGGCAGCCGACTGGGCCTGGAGTCAGGAATACCTGAGTTCAAATTGAGCTAAAGATATGTACTGACTGTGTGACTTTGAGCAAGTCACTTAACCTCCGTTAGCCATTTTCTCAACTATAAAATGGGCTAATAATAGCCTCTACCTCTCCAGGTTTTTGTCAGTATCAAATCAAATAATATTTGTAAAAGCACTTAGCATAGTGCATGGCACATATGTTTAAGTTTTCTTGGTTACCTTGGTGACAAGTAAATCTTCCTTCTTAAAATTAGTCCATTGTGAGATGTCTAAGCAGTTTCATCTGTAACCTGACATGTAATTCTGATTATGAATACATTAAAAAGTATAAATTTGGCTTATAGATAAATGATCCATGGGGAGAGTGGGCTGCCCATTGTCCATAAATCAAAGGGAGAAATTGAGGGAATTAGGACAAGTGGTTAATTGTGGGAATTGAGTGAACTACATTGACTCTATCTTGTGGCTCAATTCTGGAACTAGCTTAGTTACCTTTCTTTCTTTCTTTTTTTTTTTTTTGGAGGGGGAAGGCAGGGCAATTGGGGTTTAAGTGACTTGCCCAAGGTCACATAGCTAGTAAGTGTTAAGTGTCTGAGGTTGGATTTGAACTCAGGTCTTCCTGACTCAGGGCTGGTACTCTATTCACTGCGCCACCTAGCTGCCCCGCTTAGTTCCCTTTCTATTCAGTTGTGGGAATTAGGAGAAAACCTTATTGTGTTGTTTGAAACTATTCCTGCATGGCTGGGAAGCTGGACCACCTGTCTTCTAGAGATCCTTAACTAAAGACACGCTTGTACATCTCAAACAGCCTTAAGTCTTACCTGAAAATTGGCCCAGTAGGGATCAGTCAGTTATTGTTTCCATGTTCCTTTGATTATTTACAGATGGTTGGGAGGAGTAGGACAGCTCTTTTTCTAAATTCAGGGAATCACGCTTGTTTGCTTTCCTCTTCCCAACTTGGAAAGTCCCTAATCTTTCCTGCAATTAGAAATCAGATTACCTAATGTATGTTGGTTAATTATTTCCTTTTAATTAGTTGACCTTACTTGATTGTTTTTAATGTATTAAAGTCTGTTTACCCCTGTGTTCAGGATCCAGGCATAAGCTGAGGAGGTCTGGGCCCACTTTTTTTGGCAATTGCCATTCATTGCTAAATAAATTGGTATGCTCAGAAGACTGAACCTTTGTTTCTTCAGTCATTTCATCTTTTGCCTGGCACAGTGCTATATAAATGCTTATTCTTTTCCCTATCCTAACATCACATCTACCTCTTTCTCATAACTATAATTAAGATTAGTAGCTTTCTTCTGTTAAAAGTTGTATTTTAATTCAGACTTGAATGGTATGTTAAAACCACAGTTTCATTGTCTCCCCAAACATATGCACTGATTTATTTTGTTATTGTTGGGAGGTGGATATGACAGATCACAATTAACTTTGATGTAATCGGCCATGCCATCGTGGTGTAACTTGTAGGATCTTTGTAATCTGGGTAACCAAACCTGACTAGTTCTTGTCAAAGTCTAAGCCTACTGATGATGTCAGATACTATTCCAAAATTTTTCTGTAATATAAAACATTAAATTCACCTGTATTATGGTAAGATCAGATATGCTTTTACAAATTTAGCCTATCTGAATTAAATTCATTTGTATTCAAAAATGTTCATGATTGACTATAGCACGGTATATTGCACGGTAGTCTGAAATATGTAGTATATCTTGACTGAAATCCTATAGTATTTGCCTTAAGATTTCTCATCTTTTCATTGTGATATGGTAATGGTAACCTGTTTAAAATTCTGTGGCATTTTCACAGTGTTTCATGTGCTGAGGGGAAGCCTGTACAGATAACTTGGCAGCCCTTTACCTCCCTAGGATTTGGAAATTTCTGCTGTGCTATAGAGTTCAGAGTTTTCTTCCTTCTTAGTACGTGATGGTCACTTATTTCCAAGTAGGGATTGTCTAATTATGTCAGGTTCTGTAGACACTTGAGACTGTTGACAAATACAGACTTGTCAGAAATTCATTGATATTGCAGTTTTCAGTAAGTTCCATGGGATTCATTCTGAGTGACAGGGGTGGGGTTCTTGTGGGGGTGTGCTGGTCATGTGTAATTCTGTGAAATCTTTACTTTCTAGTTTTGTATCGTCCTTCACAGCCATACATCTTTGAGCTTTTAGAATCTATCATTTGGTTAGAGCATATTTTACCTTATCTGTATACTGTGATATGGGCTTCTTTTGTTGTTTCTTTTGTTTGTACTAGCAGTTGTTTTAAGGTGTCGTGCATATTTTTTTTACAATAATTTTTTTATTATAAATTTTTTACAATAAATTTTTAAAAAAAAATTTTGTCAGAACTGCTTTGATAAAACTAATCCTGGTGATATCAGCTAACTATGCCCAGTGCTAGAAGGCAGAAGGTATTATAGATGATTCATGTTGGTATCTATTATAAGTGTGATTCCTGTAAGCTGTAGTGATTAGCATGTTATGGTGTAAAGAGAGTCAAATTAGGAGTTGGAAGCCTTGGGTTCTAATCCATGATCTAGCACTTGCTGTTTGTGTGATTAGAGCAAATAATCTCTAAAACTCTTGCTAAAATGAAGGGATTGGACTGGAAGATCTCCTAAATAGTCCTTTAGTTCTAAAATTCTGTCTTTATCTTGGTGACTTTATTGGCATGTATTCTCTAGGAACTTGACGTTGAACTGTAACAACTCTATCATAGGTTGGTTATGTCACTAGTGAAAGTGTAAATTTTATTAGTTGATGTCATCTATCTAAAGTGGTGACATAAAATTACCTCCAAGATTTTTTCAATTAATTAGACTTGGCTACTTTATAGAATAGAAAAACATAGCACAGAATAAAAATGAAATGTTAGGATTGGAAGGGACCCTAGAATATAGAATGTTAGAACTGGAGGGTACATTAGAGTTGATTTAGTCTATCAAGAGTTGATTTAGTCTACCACTCTTACAGTACAGATAAGGAAACTGGGTTCAGAGAGGAGAAATCTTTTAAGTGGCAGAGATGAGACAAGCTACCAAGTTTTGTGACTTGGTTCTTTTGACTATATCTCTCTTAATAATCTCCTCAGAAATCTTGAAGACTGCAATTAAAGTATGCCTCCCTTAACACTATAGTTTGCAAATAAATGTGAGGGATAAAACAGAAAAAGAGAGGGAGGAAATAATTACTGTTGCCTTTTTATTGTTATTTACATAATCCCAATATAACGATGATGGTGCACTTCCACTCTTATTGGCACTTTCTAAGCTATTTATATTGCCACAAAATATTAAAATGGAAGAAGAGAAGAAGGAATAAAGTATGGAATTGCAACTACTAAGTTGGAATCTACATCATAGGAAAAGTCACTATCAAATTAAAGAAGAAATGTGGTAGAAAGAGGGGTGAGTCCTGGCTCTGCTGTATAGGATTTATGACAACTATCATATTACTTCATCTTGGGAGCACCTCAGTTTATTCAGAAGTGATGATGAAATTTGTATTACCTTCCAGGGAAGTTGGGTAGGGGGTGGGGGGGCAGAACTGGACAAAGGAGACAGGATATAAACTATTAGGTAAATAATTAAAAATTATTTTATTATTGAATGTAATACCAGAAGTCATGTGGTTGTGGTTTTTTTTTTCCAAAGTTCACTAAAGTCTTAAATTTAGCTAATTTCCACTCATTAAACACTAATTTTTTGTGGGGAGGGGCAGGAGAGGAAGTTCATGCTCTTTTTTTCTGTCTTCTTTCTTCTACCTTCCCTTCCCTGTCATCTTAAAAAGCAAACATACAAACGAAACCATGCTCCCCCCCCCCCTTATTTGTAGTAACTGGCCATAAAATTGCTGACACTAGAAAACCATCTTCTCACTCCTGCCTCCTGAAGCTGTAATTTCTTATCTCTTATTTACTAAAGCAAGAAGAGCTAAACTATTTGAAACTATTTTAAAATGTAAGGTTCTTTTTAAAACCTTACTTTTTAGTTATTAACCAGTGTTTTCCTTCTGCTGAGAGAACTGAACATCATGATTGCTTCTTCAAAATGGTAATTTCTATTTGGGTGGAAAGTGGGAATATTGCATTTTTTTTTGGAAGGGGAAGGCAAGGCAGTTGGGGTTAAGTGACTTGCCCAAGGTCACACAGATAGTAAGTATGTCAAATGTCTGAGGCTGAATTTGAACTCAGGTCTTCTTGACTCCAGGTCTGGTGCTCTATTCACGTTCCCAACTAGCTGCTCCAAATATTACACTTTAATCTGACATTTGACACAGTGTATCTTTTATGGTCTGCTACAACAGCTAACAAGTAGTCTAATTTTTGATACATAGTAGGAAGACCATCTTTTTCTGATTTTGTCTTTATTTTCTATGCTTTTACATCACAGTATTAACGTTTTCCATTTTTGTAGTTCTTAAAGTGCTTTCCTTACAACACCCTGTCTGGGTGGCAGGTAATATGAAATTTAAAAAGTACAGCAGAATAGTGGGAACTGTTAATTTTGGATTTAAGAAAGACCTGGATAAGAATCCTGCTTCTTACACTTATGTGTGACCTTATATAAGTCATTTAATCTCATATCTCAGTTTGTTCATCTGTCTGGAGATAATAATTCTTGTGTTGCCATCAGAGTGCTTGGCATTTTCAAATAGTTCAGCATCAGAAACTTATATCATTTTGTCAGTAGAGTTGATATTAAAGAAAAGGCATTAATATCTGCTTTGCTACCTAAGGACCTTGAAACTTTTCCAGATTTGATTTGTAGCTGAAACCTTCATACCTTGTTGTTTTCCTCATTGGAATGTGAGCTTCTTGACAGCAGGGACTGTCTTATTTTTCTGTTGGTATCTTAGTACAGTGTTTTGCACATAATAGGTACTTAATGCTTTTTTAAAAAATTATTACTTTTAGTTTACAATATTCAGTTCCACAAGCTTTTGAGTTCCAAATTTTCTCCCTTTCCCTCTCTCTCCTCCCCTTCCCCATGGCAGCATGCAGTCAAATATAGGATCTACAAGTACCTTCTCATTAAATATTAGTCAAGTTGTAACGAAGTATTATAACCAATGGAGTGAACAAAGAGAAAGAAAATAAAACAAAAAAGAGCAAGTAATTTGCTTCAGTCTGCATTCAGACTCTGCAAATCTTTCTCTGGATGTGGATAGCCTCTTCCATCATGAGTCCTTTGGAGTTGTCTTATAGTCTTGCAATACTGAGATAAGCCCAGTCTATCAAAATCAGTCATCACAGATGTAATGTGTCTGTAATTGTGTACAATGTTCTGCGGGATGCTTTTTTTTTAAATAAATTTTTATTATGTTTAGTTTTACATCACATTTCCTAGTGCATCTTGCTTCCTTTTCTGAGAGAGCTTATAACAAAAAGTAAGAAAGGAAAAAAAGAGAACAAGCAGTCCCACAAAATTATTTTTCAACACATTGAAAAAAAATCTGATGTTCCCCTTCAGTGTTCCAGACCTGTACTCCTTCACTTCTGCAAAGAAGAGAGAGGAAAGTATCTTTTTATATTTCTTCTTTGGGGCCAAGCTTAGTCGTTATGATTTTGTAGCACTTAGTTCTAATTGTTTTGTTTTTGTTGTTTCCACCTACACTGTTGTAGTCATTATTTATATTCCTGAATGTGTTTACTTCACTTTGCATTAGTTCATATGTCTTTCTGTACTTTTCTATATTAATCATTGATCTATTTCTTATTTTTAAAATTTTGTTGATGTCTTGTGGTTTTATATCACCTAAATTTCCTTTGTGTCTTTCCCCTTTCTTCTCCCGAAATAATACTGGGTATTCTCTCTTTTTGGAGGGGGGAAGGTAGGGCAATTGGGGTTAAGTGACCAGTACTTGCCCAAGGTCACACAGCTAGTAAGTGTTAAGTGTCTGAGGCTGGATTTGAACTCAGGTCCTCCTGACTCCAGGGCTGGTGCTCCATTCACTGCCTTACCTAGCTGCCCCTGAGACTGGGTATTCTTTAGTACAGGGTTCCCAGTACTAATTGGCAAGGAAGCTTTAACCTGCTTCATTTTTCCAACCTAGGTCACTTCTTTCCTTAGCTAGCCAGGTAACCTTCTGCTTCGAGACTCATCATATTGGTGCTAGACTGATCCATTTTAACCCTACTGCAGCTTAGAACCTCCACAGTTAAGTAATCTAGAAGCCACCCACAGTCTTCCCAGTTATCAGGGACTACAATTGTGTGTTAACCAAAAAAAAAAATTTTTAGAGGGAAAAAAAAATGCAAAATTGATCAATAATCTGACAATATATGCAATGTTCCACATTTGTGGATCCCTCATGGGAGGGGGGGTAAAGTCTTCTCAGGCAATTTCCCTTGAACCTAAAATAATGGTGATAGGATAATGGTCAGATACTTCGATCATAAAATGAGTTGAAAGTTGCTACCCCTCTGTCTTTTTTTTTATTTCAGTGGCAGTAGGAGTGGCTATAGTTTTTTATACTCATAATCATTAGGTTATTTAAGCTGGTGGGGAAAGAGGGATTGTCGATGGGTGGGGTGATTTGCATCCCTTTCAGGAACTGTGCTTGCAGGAATTTGACATTTTAGTTAGGGTCAGCCATTGTGAAGAATTGGATTCGTGAATGACTGTGTTTGGGAGACAGAACTTTTGTGGTGACTTTTTCTCTAAGAAAAATTGTCTTTAGCTGATTAAATGTTAGAAGCATTAACAAATGGAGATTTGTGATCTAAAGTTAGAAAGAGATTTTTGGGTAGTGAAATTTCTTAATTTCATGTGCAGAATTCTTGAGAGTGGCTTAAACTCTCCCCAGATCCTGGAAGAAAGGAATGAGAACCAAAAAAGTATGTTTTTTTCTATCCAGTAGAATCCTACCTCTTATAAGTTAACACACTTTGAAAATGTGCACCTGGAATTAAGGAGTGCCAGGTAATGCTTTTGTTTGAGTATTCATTCTGTTGGGAGACTACATGAATTCCTGCCAGTTTTTGTTAATTGTGTCAAGCTGTTTACAGTAGAAAAGGGTGTAGAAAGAGAATTTGTTTTAACTCTTTATGGAAGCTTTCTGATCAATTTCACTTGCCATGGGGCTGTATTTATTGGTTTAATGTAGTGTGAAAATTCAGAGGGAGGTGGTGGAAGAAGGTAAAGAAGGATTCGGAAACTGCAAAGTTTTGAATATTACTTGATGAGCAAAAATAAGTATTTAATAGTATAGCAAAACCTGATTGCTTTGAAATGCAATGAAAATGTATCTTCGATTGAACTAGGGTAGCATTTTCTGGTATTTTTATTGAAGATTAATAGGATGTCTAGTCAACTGGAGGAATAGCTGTTGTGTTTGAATTTTGGAAAGAATGTTATCTGCTTAATGAGGTTTAACTGTACTCATGTTTCTGATAATGTGATAACAAAATAGTAATCCTTTTTCCCCTGAAAGTACCAATGAAGTGAGGGGTGGGAAAAGTGGGAAATAAGGTTTGAGGCTAAGTGCATCAGTCACTAAACATTGATTAATTAATGTCCATAGAGCATTGGATCTGAAGTCAGGAAGACTTAACCTGTCAAATCTGCCCCAGATACTTAAGCTATATGACTCAGGGCAAGTCACTTGACTCTTGTTTTCCTCAGTTTCCTCATCTGTAAAATGAACTGGAGAAGGAAATGGCAAACCTTGTCTTTGCCAAGATGGGATCATAAAGAGTTGGACACAACTGAAAACAGTTGAGCAACAACAGAAATGTTCAGGCTCTGTGCTAAGTGCTAGAGATACAAAGAAAGGCAAAAGATACGTCAAGGGATGTGAACAAGCAATTTTCAGACAAAGAAATCAAAGCTATTTATAGTCTTATGGAAAAAATGCTCTCAATCACTGTTGATTAGAGAAATGCAAATTAAAACAACTCTGAAGTTGTTTTAGCCTGTCAGATTGGCTAATATGACAAAAAAGGGAAATGTTGGATGTTGGAGGGGATATGGGAAAACTGGTAAACTAATGTACTTTTGGTAGAATTGTGAAGTGATCCAGCCTTCTGGAGAACAATTTGGTACTATGCCCCAAGGACTATAAAACTCTGCATACCCTTCGATTCACCCATAGCACTGCTAGGTCTATATCCCAAAGACATTTAATAAAGGGGGGGGGACACATATTTGTATGAGAATATTTATAGCAGCTCTTTTTGTGGTGGCTAAGAATTGTAAATCAGAGGGATGCTCATCAATTGGGGAATGACTAAACAAGCTGTGGTAGGTATAGAATTGTGATGTAATATTATTATGCTATAAGAAATGACAGACAGGACAATTTCAGAAAAACCTGGAAAGATTTACATGAACTGATGCAAAGTGAAGTGAGCAGAACCAGGAGAACATGTAATGGGGGAGGAGGGGGAAAGAATTATATTTTTTAAAAAGGCAAAAGATAGTCCTTGTCTCTCAAGGACTTAATAGGGGAAAGACAACACTTTAAAAAGTGGGAGGGGTAGGCAAAAAATAGCAAACCAGTGCAGAGGCTCTGAGTTGCCACTGGGAGAGAAATGATAAGATGGCTGCTGGGAGGCCCCTTCCTTAAATGGAAGTTACCAGAGAGGCTCTCCTGTGTCCACCCTTTGCCCACTTCAGTGTCTAGTTAGGTAAGTGTCAAGAATTGATAGAAACTTGAAGGAAGATGAGTTTCTGGAAACAGTGATAAAATCCGAAAGAGTGGCCAGGTGGGAATAGCCTTCCTTTATATTGTGCTTAGTGGTTTACGAAATTATTTTCTCATAATCCTGGAGGAGAGTAGTTTGTGCAAGTATTTCAGTTTTTCAGATGAGGAAACAGGTTCAGAAAGAATAAGTTATTGATCCACAATCAGAGAACTAGAAGGTGTCTGAGTCAAGAACCCAAGACTTCTAACTCTTTTCTAGTGGAGGGATTAAAAAAGTGTTTACTATCTGGTGTACTTGTTAGTTATATGTTAATTACTTTCCCTTTTTTAAAGACAGATTAGACTACTGATAGGATACAAGATCTGGTTCAAGAGCTAGAGTCCAGTCCAGCTTCTATCACTTATTGTTTCTCTGACTATAGGCAACACACCCTCTCCAACCTCAGTCTCCTTTACAATGGAGACATGAATGTATATGCCTTAACTCACAGGGCTGAGAGAATAAATGAGAAGATAAAAAAGAACTGTTTGACTGTAAAGTAACTATAAGCCATTGTATGGTTGGTGTGATATACTTGATTGACAACTATTTATCAGGTTTGTGTGGTAGAATTATTTAGGGCATCCTAACCTGCTGAGTGTTTAGGAAACCAGATTATAATGTAATTGAAGTATTTAACAATGTAATTAAAGATACAACATGACATAGATAATATTAATATGTGGTTTTTCTAATTATGTAGCCAGGAGGGATCCTTATAGTTGTTTTAGTTTGAGTTTGGCACTTTTCATTTTGAGTATATGCTTTGGCAGCTTCATAATGTACTTTCACATTCCCAGTATTTTTGGGAATAAGACTATGGGTCTCCTAATAGGTTTTCTTACTAGATGTTATATTACCAAAGGATGAATATTAGAATGGTGGATATATAAGAAGAATTTCGGCAATACTAAAGCTAGTTGAACTGTGACTGACAAGAATTTTAAGGAAAACACAGTATCAGAGAAAAAGGATAGGTGGATGATTATGATGATAAAGAAAAGTCAGAACTACTTCATCTCTTCTGTTTTCTCTTCCAAGAAAAACACTCTTGTATTTGACTTTTTTTCTTACTTAAAGAAAAGTTATTGGTAAACATAAAGACTGAAACCAAAAAGTACATGTACTCAGAACAAGTTAAGGCAAATGATACAAAATAGAGTATGGAGTGATACACTTTTTGTACTTTACTAAATTGGAAAACTCTTTGCTCTAAGAAGACAGAACTTAAAACTTTCCATGGTATTTAATCTGAATGTTTTACAACATTTTCTTTTGTGTGTATGTTTTTGTATCTGCTTCTTCACTCTAAATCACTTCATTCAGGGTTTTCCTGTTTCTTCGAATTATTTAAATTGTTCTTCATTCATTGCAAGAATGATTTTTGGCCTGGAAAAGATATTGAGATATGAATGTTCAGGGAGGTAGTAAGAGCTTACAGCTCCTTTGAGTTCAGGCCACCTGATGTAGAAGAACTACATACTAGCTTACTGAAAAACTGACAGATTTAATTTTTGAGCTACTGTCTCAGTACTCTTTGAAAGATTGTAGAAGACAAGGATGGCCACAGTACTAGAGAAAGGCAAATATTCTAATTTTATTTTGTTTTTTTTGAATGACTTGTTTATTTACTTTTAGTTTACAAGATTCAGTTCCACAATCACTTGAGTTTCATTTTCTCCCCTCCATTCTCCCTCCCCCCCCCCATGGTGGCATGCAATCACGCATAGCATCTGCAAATACT
>JAQQSU010004944.1:0-13941 GCA_028627135.1 Pseudochirops cupreus | reverse complement strand
TCAGCTCATCTCTAGCTTTAAGGCATTCTTCATGTTTATTGGAGGCCCCTGGTGGGGGTGCTCTGGCTGCGCTCTCCTCCTCCCTCTCTCTCCCATGATCTTTCTTTTCCCCAAAGAAGGAATCAAGGATTTGGGAGCTGTTCTTACTTTGCTTCTTATGCTTATTCTTACTCATGGTTCTTCAGACCGTGATTTTTTTCTTTAAATCTCTGTGGGGCTCTGCTTCCAGAAGGGAAAGCTCTGTCCCAAATCGCTGGGGTCCTCCCGGCTGCCGTAGCTCTTAGAAAGAGGCTGGGAACTCTTCCTATATACTTCCGGCTGACCGGACTGGGGCCCAAGATGGCGATCTGTCCAGGCCGCTCAGCGCGAGAGCCCTGGCCCATACCAGTCACTCAGTCCCCCTGCTGCCTGCAGGCCAGGGCGGGAAGCTGCAAAGCCAAGGCGGGTGCAAAACCTCTGCCTTTCACTTTTCCTCTCTGGAGGCCTTGCCGGACTGCTTATCTCATCCTTTCACAATTCCCATTCACAGCTGCCGCTAATCCGCTCACCTGAAGCTTCTCAGCTCTTCCCATCCAGCTGCCCCCGGGGCACAGCCGCGGCTTCAGGCCAGGCTGGTTTCGGTTCGCAGTGCTGATATGGTTCCTCGTAGCCGAGCTGACTTTAGTGGGAAGTATCTTTGTGTGCGTTTTGGATTTCCAGGATTGGTTTAGAGTCTTATTTTATGGGTATTTTGGGGTGGCTATGTGAGAGCTGCGATATGTTGCTGCTTCTACACCGCCGTCTTGGCTCCACCCCTGCACATTTAACTTTTGACTTGTTAGAGCAGTGGTTTTCAACTTTCCTAATGTCCTGACCCTTTAATACTTGTATGTAGACATATCTGCATGAGGCTGGACCCGCCTGGAGATGGATAGAGGAGGGATGTCTCGGTTCCTAAGACCATCAGAAATATGTGTTTTCCCTTGTTCTTAGGTGACCCTTGTGAAGGGGTCGTTCGACCCCCAAAAGGGTCATGACCCACAAGTTGAGAACCGCAGTGTTAGATCCTTTAAAGGGACCACAATGTATGTATTTTTTTCTTTTGTCTTTAAAGAGACTAAATATTCAGGACATGAGTACGTTCAAGAGTAAAAATCAATTTCTTATCTAGAACAATGCTGTGGAAGAACTGTAGAACTTAACATTGGTCTATGAGTCAGAGGACATGGAAAAGTCTTGACTTTGAAATCCATGACTTCCTAAGTATGCATCCATGGGCAAGTCACTAATGTACCTATTAATACTTGAACTACCTACCTTATAGCCTTCCTGGGGGGTAGGGGACCTCTCTGTAAACCAGAAAGTGTCCCAAAAATGTGAACTATAATCATTTCAGTAAGTACTGATGAACATCTGGGTTCAGTGACTTATGAGGAATAACAGTTTATCCTGACCATTGCTACATTAGAAAAATTTCATCATTTTAGACATAATGTTTGGTTAAATTTTTAAATTATAATTATTTTTTATTGATGGACCATGTTCTTCTTACTATGTCTTATAAAATCACTTCTCAATTCTTACTATGAGGTAGAGATGAGTCTAAAAAATATGGATCAAGAAATGAAGACCACACACACACCTATGTGATTCACACCTCCATCAAGTTATTTTGGAGTGGTTTAGTAAAGGCTATGAGTAGGAAAATGATTCAGAGAATTTGTCCTTATGGTACAAAAGTAAGTCTAGCAACAAATATTTTATTTAGCACCTGTTGTCTGTAATTCACCAAAATATAAGGATTCATAAATAACTGTGAAATCATTATTGTCTTTGATGAACTTATTTTCTATTTAGCTCAGAGAGTGATGTGTGCATATAAGAAACTAAAATACAAAGATGTTTCAGAAAGGAAGAATAACAATAACTGAGGGGGCAAGGAAAATGAGTGAGAAAAGGCCTTCTGGAAGAAGTGGCACTTCTCCTGTATTTTGAAGGAGCCTAAGGATTCTGTGGAGTGGAAGTGAGAAGGAAATATACTCCAGACATAGGATAACAATGATGTATAGACATGGAACATCAAACATTTAGGGCTAGTTGTTATAAGGGAAGAACTGGCAGAGCAGTTTTATTGAAATATTAAAGTCATGGGAAGGGAATTTAAAAAATCATTGTAAAGCTTAGGGCAGAGCCAAGATAACCATCTCAAATACCTATAAAATATGACTCTAAACAAACTTTACATTTACAGAATCCATAAAGTGAGAGAGAGAAACAAATCTCCTGCTGAATGCAACCTGGCAGGCTGGCAGGAAGGGTCCATCACAGCATGCTGGGAGCAGAGCCCAGCCCTGCTGCCTTTAGCTTGTGGTTTTAGCCCCAGGGTAGCCCCAATCAGCTTTGGCCTGAGGGACTTTGAGAGAATGGATCACCAGCAGCTGTGGCCCTTTCCAGAATAATAAACCAATAAATGCCAAAGGCAAAGTAAAAAGTCAGTGTGGACTTTGGGAACAGGGGGACTGACAGTGTGGTCCATCCCCTGCCCCCCTGAAGGGAGAAGGAGCTCAGGTGCAGCAGCCATACAGCAGCCTCCATGTGGCTGCTTCAGAGCTTCTGGCCTGCTGATCATAGGGAGATGAAGCAACCATTCTGAGGGGTAATTGCTCTTGCTTTAACCTGCCCAGATCTGGATCACTGTCTTGGGTGGAGGTCCTGTGGTGTATAACCAGGTGCCAAAGCCTGTAGAGGCTTCAGAGAGGGCACTCAATTAATAGCTATGGCAGCTGAGAAAACCCAAGCAATTTGGAACAAAGCTCTCCTCTCTGGAAGCAGAGTTAAACTGTGGCAAAAAGTTCAAAAGTCAAGTAATTGACTGGCAACATGAACAAGCAAAGTAAGCAAAGCAAGCACAGCAATCCAACTTTAGATTCCTTTTTGGGGGACAAAAAAGATCAAAGCATAGAATGGCAGGAATACAAAAAAGTCAGAACTCCTGCACCAAAAAGTTCCAAGAAAAATATGAACTTATTACAGGTCAGAGCAGCTTAAGAAGGATTTTGAAAACTAGATAAGAGAAGCGGAGGAAAAATTGGGAAGAGAAATAAGAATGATGCAAGAAAATCATGAAAAGAGAGTCAACAACCTGACTGAAGAAAATAACACCTTAAAAAATAGACTCACTCAAATGGCAAAAGAGGCTCAAAAAGCCAATGAGGAGAAGAATGCCTTAAAAAGCCAAATTTGCCAGATGGAGAAAGAATTTCAAAAGCTCACTGAAGAGAATAATTCCTTCAGAATTAGACTGGAGCAAATGGAAGCATCCTTGGAAGCATATACTTTTGAAAAGGGACAGGATCAAAGCAGAAAATAGAACAAGTGGGGGCGGGATAGGATGGAGGGAAATATAGTCAATCTTTCACAATATATCCACTATGGAAATGTTTTGCATAGCTACACATGTAAAACTTATATTGAATTGCTTATCTTCCCACTAAGGGTGGGTGAAGAGGGAGGAAGGGAAAGAATCTGAAATTCAAAGTTTTAAAATCAAATGTTTAAAATATATTGTTTGTGTGTGTGTGTGTGTGTATATATATATATATATGTACATATACATGTATATATATATGTATATGTATAAATATATATGTATGTATATATATATTAATCTTTTTATTTTTATTATTTTTACATGCAACTAGTAAGGAGATCCATCTTGCCCTACCATGAAGTTGGAGGGGGCAGGGGGAGGATATAAGAGAGAGCAGATTGGGGGAGGGGGTATACAATGGGATTGCTATTTTGGGGTGGTGGGTAGGGGAAAGAAGGGGAGAAAATTTGTAACTCAAAACCTTGTGGAAATGAATGGTGTAAACTAAAAACAAACAAAATTTAATTAAAATAAATAAATTTGTAAAAAAAAATAAACATTGTAAAGCATCAAGAGTTAGCCTTGGAGTCAGAATTACATAGGTTTGAGTCTTTCTCTAATAGGTACTTGCTGTGTGACCCTAAGCAATAACATAAATGCTCAGTACCTCCAGGCAATCCTCTGAGACTCTATATGGTAGAGTAGATGCTAAGGTGTATCCATGGATAGAGGGTGAAATAACAAATCCAGTTTTAAAACAAACAGGAAAACATGCAAATATAGGTGGGTGCCAAATCATTGCAAATTTTAAATGCTAGAATTAAAATTCTATATTTAACCTAGGAGGAGAAAGGAAGCGCAATCAATTTTTTTTTCTAGGAGGAGATAGTTAACATTATCAAATATGTGTTTTAGAAACATAGGTTTCATAGTTATGTAGAAAATGGAATGGAGAGTTAAAACAATCAGAGACAGAGTAACCAAGCTGGACTCTATTTCAATAGTCTTCATGAAAAATGATATGTCTGACCTATAAAGAAGCTGTATGAAAATACAGAAGGAACCAAATGTCAGGATGTTATAAAGGTGTATAAACAATACATGGTAGTTGACTAATTTTGGAGATCAAGGAAGAGAGACACATTAAGGATGATACTAAGATGGCAAACATGAGCAAAAGGAAGGGCCCTAGTACTATCAACAGAAATGGAAATTTGGAGCAAAGGTGAGTTTTAATGATGAAATAATGATTTCTATTTTTGGTATGCTGAATTTGAAATATCTATAAGCAATTGTATACTAGAATTGGGTCATTTTAGCTCATGAGATCTGATTGTTATTTTTTCAGTCTCAATATTTAGACATTGGAAATTGTTCAATCAGGACTCGACTTCTTGTTTTGTTGATTGTCTAGACTTAAGAGATTGATAGAGAAAAGTAAATACTGAAGATTAAATCACATAAAACGTATTGTGTTGTTTTTTGTTGTTTTTTTTTTGCCACAGAGAGCCAGGTGTAAAACGTTTTCCGGGATATCTCTGCCTAAAGGACAGTTGTTAATGGTGAACCAGTATTAAATATTGTAATTATCTTCATGGAGATAATTGAAACTAGTAAACAGTTTCTAGAATGTTTCAGAGGATTTGGGTTCAATTTCTAGCTCTCCCTCTTACTAGTGTTACCTTATGCAACTCACTTAGGGAGAAAAGGAAACTTCTAATAAATGAGTTCTATATTGTCAATCAAGCAGAGGAAGTAAGTTCTGCTGAGAGGGAAGGGACAGAAGGAAGTATAAGAAATGTGAGAAGACAGTAGAAGATATATAAGAGTTATTGTAGTGGGTGTGAGAGTTAATAAAGAAAGAATAAAATTATTCCCATGCAGTAGTGAAAATCCAATTGAGATTAGATAATATAAAGATGTAGTCCACCCAAATGACATGGTTTCATGACTTAATCCAGGGAATTCAGTATCTCATAGGTATGAAGAGAGAGGTAGGTAACAAAAGTTATGCAAAATTGGAGTTTAAGGAATGAGTGCTGATAGAACCAGAGCAGGCAAGGGACTTAAGAACAGTTAATTTTGCATGTGTCAATGCTTGAGTCAAGATTGTAAATGGAGGGAGAACAAAAGTGGCAGACTGGAAGAAGAAGAAGAGTTTAAGGAAACAGAGGTCATAGGAAGACTCAAGAGACCCTTACCCAAGATGGGTAAGATAGGAAAGATTAAAAGATAGAGATCTGCAGTCAGGGAGGGAAATTCATTGTCCTGGATTGTGAAGGTTAAGGGTTATGGGAGGTTGTGAAGAGTCATGAGTGAAGGTAAAATCAAGGGTATGGGTAAGGCAGAAAGAAAAAGGTCATGGGAGTTTATGAGGTTGTTAAACTGAGAGTTCAGAGTGTTTGAATGGACTTTATGATACCTGCCGAAGTCTTCAGGTATGCAAAAAGACAGGTAAAGAGGGAGACTGTGCTAGGAACTAAAATCCTAAATAAGGAGAAAGATCTAGTAGATTACTACAGTAAGTGGATAGATTAATGTAAAACCAAGCACAAGCAGCTCTCCTAAGGACTGCTGCTGTGAATAACTTTAAGGTCCTGATCACATAGTATGGTGAACTCTCTATTTATTCAGCAATAAACTTAAACAAAATGTTCACAGAAACTGAAGTACATTCAAAACAATTTAACATAACAACTTATTACTAAGGTGGTCACATAGTCTTAAACAAAAGACATCATTCAGTAAGTCACAATCTCAATCAATCAATATGAAGTACCCAACTAAAGTCTTCTTTCATCTTGAATGGAGGCTGTCTTCCAATCATCCTTAAGGAATCATCATTAAGGCATAGTGGAAAGTACAAAGGTCTCCCATCCCTAGGTCACAGTAAGTCATAATCTTGTCAGTCAGCACTAAGTACTCAAGTAAAGGTCCTTTCATCTTGACTTGAGGCTGATTTCCAAACTCCACAGCTCCTCTTCCATGCTCCCAGCTCTTGTCTGAATTCACCCAACTGTCACCTGGATTCATAGGTAGGCAGCTCTCAGCTCCTGTTCCAGTTCAAAGCCCATGGTGACTAGTCCTCTTCAAGACCTTCACAGTTTGTTTCTGGGAAACAAAGCTTAACAGAGCCACAACAATATTTACACACATTAAGCTTAGCAGAGTTACAACAATATTCACACACATTGCCAACACCATCATGTCAATTTACTTTCTGTCTGTGAAATCAACATAAATAACCGACAGAATATTTCTGTTTGACAAAGTAACACAATCGACAGAATACTTCTGTCTGACAAAGTAACATAAACACAAATCAACACAGACAGACAGAGTGCCGACAACACAAGCATTCTCCCTCTCAGTTCTACTTGGATCCAGCTTGTGCTCGTACTTTTGTATGTTCTTTTGGCAAGTTCCTCCCACCTTGGGCTCCATGTGATAATGTTACTTTCCAATAAAAACTTGACATAATCAAAGATCAGTTCAAAGGCACTTGAGTAGCTGAAACAAGGAGCTAAGTAATCCTTTGTTTGCCATTACAGTTAGTTGGGTAAAAATTGTACGTCATGAAATATAAAGGAAGGGAAGTTACTGAGTAATAGTGTCAAAGGGACAGTTGGAAGATGTATGTAACCAGTGTGTGTCTACTGCTCTGGATCCGGTATACAAAGAGTATAAAAAGGGTAAGGCTTCAAGAGGTCAAAATGGAGAGAAGAAGTAGATATTAAGAACTGTGGTGCAGTAGGGCTGAGAAGCATAAGGGCAAGAAATAGGAGGAGGAAGATTTTCACCTCAAATGTTAGTGACTCTAAAGCATGGTATAGGGGAGTGAGACCTGAGAATTTGTTTGTCATAGGATAGAGACTCACCAATTGATAGGAGACATCCATCCTCTACGTCCTGTAATGACTGACCACAGGATCAGTATCCACTTTTTTCTTTTTTTAATCCACAAGAACCAGGATAGCTTTGGAGCTCTTATTCTGGAGGAAGAATAAGGTGGCAGTTCATTCCTTGGGGATAAGTTAAATTGTTGTTCCATACTCTTGTATGAGCCTCATTCCAAATAACAATGTGCTTAATAATACGCAGCATTAAAGATGCATTAGGTTATGTAGTCTCTGTTCTCAAAGAAATTACCTTGTTATTCAAAAGTTGTGGCAAAAGAAGCTAAATAAACATTTAATATGAAACTGAAGTGCTTTAACAAAAATTTCATCTCTAAATCCTAATTTTTATTTTAACCTGCTGAGTCTTGCTGAGTGTTTTGTTTTTATGTTTTGTAATTGCAGGAAGGAATATTTTAAAGCTTTGGATAGGACCCTAAAGGAGAATTTGATCCTATTTGGTCAGGATCTATTTTGGATATCTTTAATGTTTTATATCAGATTAGAAAAAAAAAGTTTTTCATATGGTAAGTATAGAAGGGTAGATTAAACTTTTCTTTTTTTGGGGGGCTCTAAATATGTACTCAAATAGTCATAGAAATGAAAGTAACCCTTCACTGAGTGCTAAAAGTAGAAGAATCTATACGTAGCTCTTATACATGGATAAAAGCATGACACAGTTTTTGCTTGCCCAAATTAAAATATTTTTACCATGAAAAGATGTATAATAAATGTCTTTTGGTGCTGAAGAGATTGTAGAAATGAGTCATAATTTGATCTTTTCTAGGGGCCACCTTATGAAAACTCTGCAGTGTGACTTTACCTGTTATAAGGTGGTTAATGGTGCTGAAAAGGACACATAGCTCTGTAAATTATACCTAAATTGCAACATATTTTTTAACATTTGTTTAAATGTGACCTGGGCCAGATCATCTTTGCTGCAGTATTAAGTGTTGCCCATTCTTGGCATCTTCATCAGTAAACGATGCCTTTATAAAGCAATGCCCAACAAGATATGTACATCATTTGCAACCTCTATGTAGGCAGAAAAGAATGCTTTGCAAGCCACACTTTATTTTCCAGTTGGGATTAATAACTCCTCATGACACACTGTGATCTGAATAGTAAACTATCTTGGCATTGGTAAGCACTTTCCAAAATTACAGATAGCTTGAACTTGAGAGCACAGAAAACCCAACGTTTAATGCCAATATTCTCCAAGGCATTTCAGTCTAGAGTATAATGCCCCATTGTTAATTCTGCTTTATGAATGTCCTGTCTTCATAAACTACCACTTGTGATGGAAAAGTATACCTGAAAAATGACCCCCAAATAGACTTCAAAAAAATCTCACTTTGGAAAATCAAGTTATAACACCTTCTCAAATTGTCTCCTCTAAGACATTATAGGACTTCTCGACATGTTGGCATCCCTCTTCACCACAATACACACACCCAATAAAGTACAGTGACCCACTGTCACTTCCAGGATTGAATACAGAATCCTTCTTGGGATTCAAAAACATTCATAACCTTCCTCCTCCTCCCTTTCAAGTCTTCATATTCTTTACAACTCCCCTCTTCCCAACTTAGACCATATGCAAGCCTCCTTGCTATTCCTTGAACAAGCATGATACATGCATACATACACATGTATGTATATGTTATATATGAATAAATGATCCATATACATAAATACCCATATCTTTCTGTTAAGTGCTCCTGATATTACAGAAATGAGTTAATGGAAAGTAATTTACAGATTTCTGGTGGCATGAAATCTTTTCTAAGTAGTCATTAAGCATAATTTCACTTATTACATACTGTTTTCATCAACAAATAAGCTAGGGAAGATATAGATGAATCTAATTCCATTTTGCTGATAAGAAATAATCTAAATTCCTTAGGGGCAGGAACTATTTTATTTTTGTCTTTGTATTTTCAGGGTCTTGCATCAGATGGCACTTAATTTTTTTAATTACATTTTTCCCCATTCTATTCCATTTACAATAAATTTTTCACAGTGTTCTGCTATATTTCGTTCTCAGGAAACTCTGTCTTTTTTTGTTTCTTGTTCTTGTTTTTTTGTTTTGTTTTGTTTTGTTTTGTTTTTTTAGGGCGGAAGGTAGGGCAATCGGGAGTAAGTGACTTGCCTAAGGTCACATGGCTAGTTTTGTGCTAACTGTCTGAGGCCACATTTGAACTTAAGTCCTCCTGACTCCGGGGCTGGTGTTCTACTCACTGTACCACCTAGCTGAATTAGTTGGTGTTACAGTAACAAGCAAGCAAGGCCTGAAGTCACAAAGCCCTGAATTCAGATTTGGCTTCAGACATGCATGAGCTGTGTGACTCAAGCTATTTTGGCAAGAGATTTAACCTGTCTCCGTTTTCTTATCTGTAGACTGGGTATAATAATAGCATATACCTCTCAGGGTTTTTGTAAGGATCAAATTAGCTAACATTGAAAAAATTGCATAATGCCTGGCAGAGAGTAGGCACTATGTAAATGCTTTTTCCTTCTCTCTTCCTTTCCCCCACAGTCTCTTATATGATTCTCACATGCTGTTAGTTCTTAATTACCCAGGGCATTAATTCATCCATTGTCATTGTTGTTGCTCTTCCGCTGTTTCAGTCATATCTGACTCTTTGTGACCCCATTTGAGATTTTCTAAGCAAAGACGCTGGAGTGGTTTGCATTGTCCTTTTCTAGCTCATTTTACAGGTGAATTTCTGGGGCAAATAGGGTTATGTAACTTGCCCAGAGTCACAGAACTAGGAAGTTTCCAAGGCCAGATCTTAACTCAGGAAGATGAGTCTTCCTTCAGGCCCAGTGCTGTAACCACTGTGCCACCTAGATGTCCATAATCATTCATTAGTTGTTACATTTTATTAACGAATATTTAAAGAGCAGAAAACTTTGAAGACTCATTCTTTAAAATTGTAATTTAAGGAAATATCTAAGAAAAAGATGACATTTCTAGTAGTACTCAGGTGATTATAGATTCATAGATAAGAAAGGGATCATAGAGAATATGTCACCCAACTTTCTCATTTTATAGATGAGAACACTGAGACTCAGGTTAAAAGACAAAGGTCACATAACTAGTTATCATCAGAGTTAAGCAAAGAACTGAGTTTTTCTGACCCTTCTTCAATGCTTTTCTCACTACTGTACATTATATAAAATTAGCATCCATCTACTTTGCCTACTCCAAGACCAGCCCCTAGTGGTGCATGAGAGTACTGACATATTAGAATAAAATGTGTTAGTTAATATCCATTGAGGAAAGATGAAAAATTTCACTACAGTTCTCTAAAGGAAGCAAACCTGTAGCAGAATAAGGGAGTATTATTAACTATGAACCCATTTCAAGAATGAAGACTAATTAATACAATCATATTTAATGTTATTATACTACCAGTTCTTTTGTTATTCATGTGTTTCTTTTAGAAAAAGGCCATAGTATACTCTTCTATGCCTACCTCTGCTATAAAGAAATTTCCTAAAGGGAGAGAGAGAAAAACCTCATTATCAGGATAACAGTATGAATAATGTATTACCATATTAATATAACTGTTTCATTATAAACCAATAACAAAGTGGAGAATTGTAAAGTACTTAGGTATTTCCGTTTGCTGGATAAGGATAATTCATTAGCATAGAAACATTTATTTTGGACAATCCATTAGTGGCTTAATATTTATATACTTATTGAATTCATTGTTTCACAATTTCGTCTTTGATTATCAACTGTTTATTGCTTTGTTTTCTCTGCAGTTTTTTATGAGTGTAGCTATGGTAAGCTGCATTATTTCCTTATCAATGTCTTCATGTAGTTTCAGTACTTTAGATGAAGGACAGAGTGATAGTTAAGTGAATGAAACATGCTGTACAACAATAGCACAATAACTAAAGATAGAACAAGGTAATATAAATTAAGTAAAATTGTTACTTGTAATTCAATCACAAAAGAGAAAATGAGAGGAGAAAGGGAGGAATGGAAAGAAGGATGAAGGTTGGGAAGAAAAGAAAGAGAGAACAAAAATGAATTGTAAAACATTTGATTATAATTAGGTCATGAATCTAAGGAACTAAGTTCCTCCAAATGTACCATTTGAAACTCATCTTTTTTTAGCTAATACAGAGAATATTTTAATAGAAAAATGGAAGTTAGTTTGCATACAAAATTTCTTCAATGCATGAAGAATTCATAATTGTATTCATATGGGCATTTCTACCTTTCAAGACAATTATAACTCCTCTCCACCTTAGCAGATAACCTTCTTGAATTACTTGACATAAAAAAAAAAAAATGTATCCTTTTATGGTTCACCCTCTGATGGGGTACTGACTAGGTTTGTTTTAGGTACACATGATGCTACTGTCCCTATATTTGAAGTTTTTTCTACCTTGGTATGATGAGCCAGAGCTTGGGTCTTTATTCATCTAATAGCAAATATTTTTGGAGGAGAATTTTAGATGAATCTACATATTAACATGCTAAATAAAAGACAGATGTCATCAGTTCTTTAGGGCTTAGTCCAAGTATACATTAGGATATTATTTACCAGCATGTATCATATTAAAAAGAGGTGAGTTAAAAGAATAAAACTTGAAAACTATTTAGTTGTTTTCCTTGAATTCTTTTCTGGTCATTTAGGACCAGAATTTTTTATTCTAATGAAAGTGACACATGTTGCATGGATTTATCATGGGCTCCTCCGCAAACAGGAAGTAAAACTTTAGTTCACTGGAAAATTCAGGAGAAAGGGTCATTTGGTTAATTGAATTAACCTTAGAGTACATCTTCAGTCACAAAAGTGATTTAAAGGAGTAAAGAATATGTAATCCCTGAATGTTTACTATGTCAAAATGTACTTTTGCTTTTTTTTTTCACTTTCTAAAGTTTTTTTGCCTTTCCAATTACTCCCACCCACTTGGAAGAAATAAAAAGAGAGGAAAGAAGGAAGGAACAAAGGGAAAAAGAAAGGAAGAGAGGGATAGAAAAAAGAAAGGAGAGAGAAAAGAAGGAAGGAGAGAAAAAAAACAAAAAAGCAAAGAATCTATGTTTCATATAAATGTAGTCAAGAAGAATAGATTTTCATGTTGACCATGTCCCAATATTCAATTCTTATTCTGCATATTAGTTCATGACCTCTCTGTCATTAGGTGGTAGCCTTCTTTGTTAATCCTTTGGAATCATGATTATTTAGTTGACCACAATTCCTAAGGTTTTCAAAATTGTTTGTTTTTTAGAATATTTATGTTATTTTATATTATAAATTGCTCTGGGTCTCCTAACTTCACTTTATCTCTTTTTGATTAAAAATGTTTTTGACTCAAGGAGAGAAATACAGTCTTAGAATCTCCTGCAACAAAGTTTGTCTCATGCATTTATTCAGATCATACAAGATACTTTGACAGATATGATGACTATATTAACTTGGTTCAAAGATGTCATGATTATCGAAATCAAGTAAGGCATAAAAGCAAGAAGATATATTCATACCATGCATTACTTTAATAGAAAAATATCCTGAAAAGAATCCAAATGGAATCACGTACCCTTAAAGGATGTTATATTCTATATTGTACATAGTTAAAGTAATACTGTAATAACGATTAAGGCAGTTAAGTGGTACAGTGGATAAAGTGCAGTGCCTGGAGTCAGGACAACTCATCTTCCTGAATTCAAATCTGGTGTCAGACACATACTAGTTATGAGACCCTGAGTAAGTCACTTAATCCTGTTTGCTTCAGTTTCCTCACCTGTAAAATGAGCTAGAGAAGCAAATGGCAAACCACTTCAAGTATCTTTGCCAAGAGCAACCAAATAGAATAACAAAGAATTGGACCTGAGAGTAAAAGCAGGAACTTGCTTGAGCACACTCACCAACAACCCCTAATACCTGTAAAAATGACACTAAACAAATTTTAGAGCGACAGAACGCACAAAATGTCAGAGTGAAATACACCTGTAGCTGCAGTCAGCCTGGCAAGCTGAAAGGAAGGGTATATTGCACAGGGCTAGGAGCAGAGCACAGACTGGTTTCAAGGACTGGCCAGAGAAGATTGCAGGGGACTGAATCACTGACAGCTGTAGTAATTTCCTGACTTCTCAACCAATAAACACCAAAAAGAAAGTTAAAAGTGCATGGGGAAACTCTGTTGTGCTGGGTGAGAGAAGAGTATGGTCTAGTCAATGCCCCTTGGGCAACAGAAGTAGGGGGTGCCAGCAGCAACTGGGTGGCTGTTTCCAAGGCTTCAGGCCCACAGATGATGGGGGGAACAAGTGGCTGATGAGAGGGCAATTGTAGGAATCCCTTTGTTGACACTAAGGCAGGATTCTCTTCTTTTGCCTTCCTTGGATCTTGGTCTCAGGCTTGGGTGGCAGTCCTGGGGTAAAAAGGACTACTGCTATGGCAGCGTTTGTGATTGCTGTGGAGAGGGAATCCTCCTCTTGGTTCTGAGGCAGAGAGGATCACTGGCCGCTGTGGCAGTTTCCAGAATTATCAACCCATAAGAGCCAAGGACAAAGTGAAAGGTCAGTGGAACTCAACTAAATTTGGGGGAGAGGGGTGGATCAGGCCACCTGCCCCTAGGGCACAAAAGAAGTGGAAGTGGAGGCCCTGCAGCTGCCTCCATGTAGCTGCTTCAGAGCTCTCCCAGTCTATAGATTGCGTGGGGGGGGGGGGG